>CM069443.1:18833654-19139436 GCA_035610835.1 Ophiura sarsii
CATACATGCACATGCCGACGTAAGTTTCCCGAGTACATCACCCTAGAGTCCTAGATCACTTTTATAACGTGATATTGTCTTGTTAAAACAGCTGCATACCACTGCCTCTATTCAAATCCCATATCTAATAAAAGTGTGTTCAAACAAATTAATTTCGTCTTTCCCAACCATTTAGCACTTGAAATTGATTTACTGTGTTGTGCAATGGGTTTCTAAGGTACACAACGAGACTCCCCAAAGCATAACTCGGTTGAGTGGATGTTTTTAATCAATTACTACAAGGGTCTGTTATTCGGAAAGTACATCAACATGAAGGCATAATGTTATATTTGACCCGTTGTAATATCCATCCATGCTCAAGTTTATTTCTGAATGTGAAAAGTATACATAATGGACTCAACAAGAATTCTTATAAGGTAAAGCACCTTACAAATTATGACTTCAAACTGTTCACTCAGGGTATACAAAACTTCATTTAGGTGCAAAACCAAACATGAAATCAACATTCGTTATCCACAACTCAAGAATGAGGTATTCGATGGCTTCAAAATCAAGACTCAAATTAGTTTACGAACCCTATCTTGTTCAACTAATTGTTTAGTTGGTTTTTAAATGCGTAACAGTATTAACGTTATTTACTTCTGTAGGCAACTCGTTCGATCTGTTAATAATTTCATTGAGAAGAAATGTGAGTGCCCGCCTATTATGATTCTTGGTTATTATTGGCTGGAATAATTCCATGGAGTGTTCTCTTGTCATGGGACTTTCCTTGCCATTGGTGAAGAAATCTGATGATCCTGTAGTGTTGAGCTATTTTAGAACCTTGAATGTCTCGATGATGTGTCCTCTCAAGTGATAAGATCCTTAATCTTTTCATTATACTGCCATTAAGGGGTCTGTTTTGGGGGTATTTATTTTGGTTGCTCTACGTTGAATCATTTCCAGGGCACGGATGTCTTGTTTGAAGTATGAGCATCAAGCATGGACACTGTTTCTTAGTGGGTGGACTGTTCCTAGTGGCCCACTATTCAAAGGGTAGGCTTTTTGGAAACAAATTCAAGACTCAAATTATTTCCATTATCAATGGCCATCAATAAGTTAGCGATATTTAATTTAATCGAATCACTTTCGTTCCCCGCTGACTAATCTTTTTTTCTTATGACATGTAGCGACACATATAAAATATGAATGTGTGGTTTAACTGCATAAGATATTTAATAAGAAATCAATTATTCATACGAGGACTTTGTCAAGCAAAACGATTCAATATCAAAGAATCAAAATGGGGTGGGAATGACGTAAAGTGGCATAGTGTTTTATCAATAAGTATGTTTTTTCTACAGCTACACTGTACGTGATTATATCACTGCATTTGAAGAAGGTGTTATTGCTTTGAATTAAGGACCACCTGATGTCAACGGAGTATGGCACTGCACCAATTCATGTGTTACGTTGTGAATCTGTCAATTTGACAGACTCAATCGCATCTGAAAGAGAAGGGTTTTTTTACTTCCGCATAAATGCGGATGAAAAAAAAAGCTTTCAAATTGTATTGGAAATCAATAGAACCAATACTTTGTGAGGTTAAGTGGACGAATAATCATGCCGATTTAACTGAAATGATGCCATATTTAATAAGATATACTTTATTCAAATCTAGTTAGTAAAATATGACGAATCAATAAATCACGTTGGAATGAGTCAATTTCGAATTTGCATGCTAGTTTATGCGGGCCATTTAAATGTCATATCCTTTGGATGTTGTCATTGCACATCTTGTTAGTCATTTCCGCATTGTATATTGTTGGTGTGATACTGTTGAAATTGGGATCTTTGGTGCCCATTGCTGGTACGGATGAAACTGATGTTTTCTGACTTATCAGCAATCATCATACGATAGTATAAGAATCCCGTGAATTTGACATGACGCACATTTTAACTAAATCATCAAAACCTAAGGTTGATGGCACATTCTTAGCTATATCCATCAAAGTTATACTCCGAGGGCATATTCAGATTGGTATTTGTTTACCCAAGTTAACGATGACAAGTACTTGCTTGTTATCATTATTAGTCAATAAAACATTCCTTCAGAAACGTGAAATAGAAATTCATAAAGACAATTATCATAAGCGTGTTATAATAGCTTACATATAACACGTATAATACGCAGACTAACTTCATCATTATTTCAGGGCTGTCAACTTTTGGGATTTGCTGGGAGGGAGAGATACAGACTCAAAAAAAAATCGTAAAACATGCACATTTTTTTCCCCGTCAGCAGCTGAAATCCTGATAAGTGTGGGGGGGGGGGGGGGGGGGGGGGGGTGGGGGGGGGGGGTAGGGTAGGGTTGTGATGATGTTTTCCTCAAATCCGCACGAAAAGTGCATGGTCAAAATCGCAAATGTACCGACGGAAGCTACTAGTATAAAGGTGTTAATTGAGGTAATTTTGTTGAGGCGGGAGATTTTATATGCTATGCGGGAGTGCGGGAGAAAGAGTGTCTATGCGGGAGAGTTGACAGCTGCCCTTTAGTGTATGCACAAAAAATGATTCACCAGTCAGGGACTATGCATTTGAATTACCGCGTTAGCAGTACATTATATCAAATCTAAGCATGGTTATAAATTTATATAGGAGGCCAGTTTGTGACTTTCTATACCAGTCCCCTAAAATGGGCTTAACGCATTGAACTGAAAGGGCGTTTATGGTGAGTACACTGTACAATTAATTCGTATTGATGAGATTGGCGATATCTGATATAAGTTAAAACAATCGAAGAATAAATAATATATTTCCACAGATGGGTATATGTATTATATTTATTGAGAAGACTGGAACACGGCTGATTAAAGCAGGTGTCCCGCAAGCATAAAAGTGTGCATTATATGTTAGAAAAATAACAATCGAGCCCAACTTGTGTAATTATATAGAACAAAACACCACACTTATGACAAAAACAAATAAAAACCGCAATCTCTCAACATGCACTTTTTAAAATTCGCGGCGATCGAAAGTCCCAGTGTCGATGATGTCATAGTTATACAATGCACATGCGCAAATTTTAGCACCGATACCCATGACGTCATCGACACTGGGACGTTCGATCGCCGCGAATTTTAAAAATTGCATGTTGAGTGATGGCAGTTTATATTCTTTTATGTGACCATACTGGTGTTTTGTTCTATACAATTACGTAATTTCGCCTCGATAATTATTTTTCTAACAAATAATGCTCAATGTTGTGCTTGCGGGACACTTCCTTTAATACAACTTGATCGTAAGACAATATTCACGCAACTAACTCATATCATAATAATATCGCTAGCTCATCTAAACGTGTGTATGGTCGATGCTTACAATGTTAAATGTCACATATACAATAATATTTGAGTGGGTATTTTGTATCTGTTTTCTTGCAGATTTCGGCAAAGATGCCCATGCCTCGCATGCTACTGCTTGCTCTACTCGTTTTGATTCTTGTGGGGACTTTTTTTTCAACGTTTATCTTCAAGGTATCGATATTGGTGGTACAACACAGGTACATGACATTAACTGATCACGTTAATGGCACCGTCAGGTCTAGAGATGCACATAGGGCCCCTCCCCATGCCCCCTATTATAACACATCTGTAAATTGTCAGAAACGAATCCTAATATTAGCTGACGTTGCGAGAATAAAGCAATGGGTGGGTTTTGATCCACGTTATGCTCTGTGGAACGTTACACGATACCGAGACAATATTTACCGAACGAAATATGAATGCCGCACCACACGGGATTATAGCAACCATCATAGCAATTGTACCATTGAGGTGACGTTTAGTACTAATACCGCACAAATGCATGGGAAGGATGCCGTTGTTTTCAATGTTGTGCCGTCAACGTTTAACAAAAACATCAACACATTGCTTTATACGGACAAAAACCAATCAATTGATCAACTGTGGGTTTTTTACACCCTTGAAACACCTCTTTCCAACTACCTAACTCATTTACCCAGAACGTTAACAAAGTTTCAAGTGCATGGCATATGGTCCTATACTTCAGATTGTGGGATTCGTATGCCATATGGGTACTTTCAACCTGGACTGTCGACTAGCAACAGCAGTAAAGAGCATCTGATGAGTGGAAAATCCAAAACGAAACTGGTGGCTTGGATGGGTAGTAACTGTCATGGCACATTTTGGCCTCGAATGCAATTCATTCAAGAATTACAAAAATACATTAAGCTTGATACTTACGGCAAGTGTGGAAATCTCAAATGTCAAAGAAATTCCGATGAGTGCAGTCAATTGATGAGCTCATATAAGTTTTATCTGTCAATAGAGAATGCGGAGTGCGAAGAATATATAACAGAAAAGTTATGGAAGAACGCTCTACAACGTGGCGTAGTCCCAATCGTGTACGGGGCACCTAGGGAAAGTTACGAAAAACTAACGCCCCCAAACTCATTTATATATGCCGCGGATTTCAAGTCGGTTAAAAGTCTTGCCGAGTATATTATCGAATTAGACAAACGACCCGAATTATACCGTAAATTCTTTGAATGGCATGACCAGGGATCGATAAAGCGAGATAGTTTTTCCCCCAAGAAATTATGTAGGGATGTATTGCCGCTTATAGAACAGCTTCGGTACGGGAAATTGGAAAAGAAACCTATTTCAACATACCCTTGGTTTAACAAGTGTAGAATTCATCCATTCAACTATACACACTTCCCTTCGTTTCAGGATTGGAAACCTTGGTAGAAAGTACGCGTACGGATGAAGTACAGGTGTAAGACTGTGGATTTGGATCCCTGAGCAAACATCAACAGTGAATGGGCAAATAAATACTTCTTTGACCGCCTACCAGAAAAATACGTTTGGATTGAACTTATTCCGTATCATTTCTATTATATGTCGATCCATTTCGACCCATTTCGATCCATTTCACTAAAATACTAATACCCATTGTTATTGTGACTGCTTGTAGAGCTGTAGAGCTGGGGAACACACAATGTTTTGAAACACATTGAAACACATGTGACCTTCTACCCTAAATCAAGGTCAAAGGTCTATTAACCACCCATTTTGGCGAGGATGTTCGCTTAGGTTTTAATTCTACCAACTTCAAAGAACATTTTTGTATATAACTCCCTGTGTCAGCCTAGACCGGAACCGGAAAACCTTTATGTTCCCCAACTACTAGCGTGAATATATTGTCTAGTCGTAGCTTATTCCATACATGCAATACAATTGTAAAAAAATTGTACAAATCCCACTTTGTATCAAAATTAAGGGCACAACCTCCAAAACAACGATTTTTGCACGTCCTGGAAAAATCGCCAACAACAATAAGAATCAATAAACAAATATCTGTCAAAATGGAGGTTTTGCTTTGCGATTATGCCAATCTCTTTGGCAAACTCCTCATTAGTAAATCATACTGCTCTTTGCTCTTAATAACGTTATTATAATCGCGAAATTTTCTTTATACAGAAATAGATGTAATGGCTCAATAATGTATTTTCAAAATATTCAGCTTGATACCATAACACTGAAAAACACATTATTGGAAACATCTTTAAAAAATACCCTATAATGTGTAGTGGCATAGGAAAACCCTTCACATGGTAATTTTCTAGCAACTTGTTTTTTTTTGTATCTCGCAGCAAGCTACATATTCTACTGATTTCAGAACTGTTTAAATTTTTCCAAAATTCCATCTAGAACTATACGCAACAATAAAACATGAAACTGAAAATTCAAAGGTTTAAAGTTCCGTACACAAAATCTATGAATTTCTTTAATAAAACTATGTGTAAATATCACACAGAATAGCTTGTCATGCTAAAAGGACTTTTGATATTAATCTAATTTGTTTGCAATTTTATTACCAATTTTAAATTCTTCACTTCGGAATCATTGTCGGAATTCCCAAGTGGTTGACATGGTCATATCTATCCCTCCAAGGCCATAAGATTTTAAGCAACTTCACTTTTTCAAAGTTTTCACTGGCCGCCGCCATCTTGCATTTTGACGACAAGTATAAACAATACAGTGAAGTACAGTCAACTATGGCACAATTTAGACTTTTAACATAGACAATTGTATAAAATATTACTTGATTTCAAGCAATGAATACTCCTTGTTATTTGAAGTAATAGTTTGCATTCCAAAATGTCGACATTTTAGGAAATAACTGGCGATAAATGGGTGTTTCCTCCACCGGGTTGAGTGACCTGTTGCTTCGAAGAAATGTGATGCCCAATGAATTATGCGACCTAAATATCAATGCACATGTACATCTTCATACAGGGCATAAATAGAGCTTTCCTACGATATCAAATTCAATGAGGTGCATGTTAAGTTCAAGAAGGAGTGAGCAGGTTCAAAAGACGTACATTTTAGTTCATTCACCTCTGACTTCTTGGCAACAAATTGATAATCAATGTTCAGAAAAGCGCTAAAAATAAACTGTACATCTGGAATTTTGCATTAAAATATCCTGGGGACGAAAGTTAAAGGTATAATCCATATCTTGGGACCAAAGTTGGAAAGTTGACTTGGAACTCATTTGATATGAATAATTTGGCTTGACCCAGATATCTCAATATTAACATTAGCGACTTCCGACGGGTTTTCCCATACCGCCACACATATACAAACAAAAATGGGACGTCTTTCACATGCTCTTTGTATAAATGCCTTTTGTAATTTAGTGTGTGTTTTAGCACGTCATGTACGTTATCCTGTATTTAAAAAAAAAGGATTATTTTATCCTGTATTTATGTATATTTACCATTGGTATGCTTTTTGATGTTACTCAAACAGTTATCCACACTCATTATGTAGATTATTTGATTTGTAAACATGTATTACCTGTACATTTGTTTGTCATAGCAGTGAAGAAAAAAAAGATTACAAAATAAATAAAACATGAAATAAACATCTGTGAATTGAAAGGTTGTTCGATCTATTATTGTTGTGTATCGTAGTTGAATGCATGTTTTTACAAATATAACTAGAGCGATTCTCGGGGTTTCGCGGTTTTCGGGTTTCGCGGTTTGTGGGTTTTGCAGTTATCGGGTTGCATGGTTTTGGTTGGTACTTTGGGATCCCAGGGGAACCAGATTCGATGACTGTCACTTTGTTAGCGATGTTTTGTATAATGTATTGTTGTGTTGACAAATTGAATTTGCAGGCAGCTGAAATTGTTTTAATTGGATATTAATGAGAGGGGGTCATTGGTAAAAAGGAGGGCAGGTTTCGTGTGCATAAACAGGACAAATGTGGGGTAATGTTGTGGCTGTTGAATACAAATGTATAGTTTGGTGGAGTCACTGTAATATTGAGTGTAGTATTATTCTCGCCCATTGAACTGATGTACGGAAATGGGATCAGTTAGGGTTGTCAAAAACTTGGTACCTCTCCTTCCTTGAGTTACGTAATGAATGGAGTTAAGTTATAAATGTAAGCAATAAATGGAGGAAATGTCTTCGGACGATTTTAGCAACATTTTACGTCATGTGTTTGCAGTGAAATCAACAAATGTGATCATTGGCAAAGACCAAAATGGCATATTGTGGAGGCAACCAGTTTGTGTCTTGTTGACTTGCATTGTAATTGAATGGATTACGGTTAAAGGTATATTATGTGATCTTTCCAGGGAACGCCCTCAACTTGGAGAAAAAAATTGAAAGCAGAATTTCTTGCAGATTTAAAGTTACGATACGATTAGGCGATACGATTGTTTATTACTTCAAAATCATGGTTTTAGAGTTCTCTAAAACCATAATTTTGAGGTAATTAGGAATCGTATCGTTCTGTAACTTGGAATTTATGTATGATATATGATCGGAAATGTAAATCTGCAAGAAAATCTACTTTCTAAAAAAAATCATGAATAGAGGGCGCTCTCTGGAAAAGATTACATAATATGATTTTAAGCTATAGTCCTATTTGGCTATTTCGAGACATTGTTGAACTGCATATTGTACTAACTAATTGCAGTACCCGCGCGAGGAACCCAAATAGAGAAGAAGTTCGTATGTGGAAAATTACCTGTATTTCATTGATCATGACCGTCATGGTAATCATATCACAATGTTTGTTTCAAACATGCACATACTAACCGTCTTGTGAGTTAATAATATTGTGAAAATGTGATGCTCATTGTTGTGTTATTTATTATTACTTTCAGAGTTGTTTTGTCAAGTGCAAGACCCTTGTTCTGGACTCCACACAGGTCAAGATTAGGACCCCATTCAATTAATGCATGAAAGGTCTGCATCGTTTTAGCTAGGACCCTGGACCCGTTAATTGGATCAAGAATTGAAGAGCCTCCTAGTTAGCTTGGTGCAAGATAGTTCATCAGCTAAAATGTTGTGACTGATGATGTAGAGAACTTAACTAAATTCTCCAATTACTTTGGAAAAAAACCTTAATTCCCAAGAAGAAAGAAATCACACAAAAAGAATTATTTGGAAACAAAATATATATTTTATTATTCACATTTGTTCATGTCACACACAATATGTAGGATATATTGATTGATCCGAGCTGTTCATATTATAGTTGGAAATTTGGGGCAAACATATTTTATATTAAAAAAAAGCTTTAGTCTCAAAGCTCCCTTGCGGGGTAGAATTTTTTTTGTCTCTTTAAAATCGTAAAGTTTCTCCGGTTTCAGATTTTTATAATCACATAATTTTAGATTAAAAAAGTCAGTTTTACAAGTATTGTTTCAATATTTTGTATTTACAAGTGAACATCTTAATTTTTTTTATAATTTCGCATTAGGTTTTGAAAAGGGCTTTGAGACTTGTTTGGAGTTGTCTTTGGTTTGAATTTACTACAAAATGTGAAAAATAAAGCTGGTTTTGTGTTCATCATTATGGTAAGTATCTTTACATACTGAGCATCATGTGAAAATACATTTTCCCCCCATTTTGTACAAGATGAGCTTTTCATTATTGTATTAGTAAAACAATGATTCATGATTATTGTACATAGCATTTTTGGATGGTTACATTTCTAAACAAAGAAATTCCTCATGAATTTCATTATACAGGCATGAGAATGGAGTTTTTGAAAATAGCAGGAAAGTGGTGAGAATTCCTGAAAAGGTGCGTGAAATTGGGCAAAAAAGACCAAAAACAGGCTGAAATGAAATTGCGTAAATTTGACTAAATAAATAGCAGGAATTCCAGCTTTTTTCCTGAAGGTTCTCATGCCTGATTGTAAGAGCAAAAAGAAATGTGTAAACGAACAATCACATAAGACACAAAATATGATCTTAAATAAGAGGCAGCTAGTCTAAGGCCGCGTTCCCACTGTGGCTGTTTGATACCAGGACGTGGACTCGATGCTACATCGAACCTACTTCCAAGCCTAGTGGGAACGCACAATAAGGGGGTTCGACCCTACATCAACGATGTAGGGTCGAAACCTACTCGAAGAGGTAGTCTCGCACCAGTAGCGTAGCGAGTGGAGGGGCGGGTGGGGCGAACTGCCCCCCCGGAGGGGAAAAAATTGGCAAAATGGGGACGAAAAGGGCGGAAAATCATGTTAAATCAGCCGTTTTTTGACCTGGTTTCTTTGAAATAGGGACCGTTATGGGGATCTATGGGGATCTTGCCCCCTCGGAGTGGCTGGGCTGGCTACGCGGCTGTCTCGCACCTAGGACGTGGTATCAAAATCGCTAGTGAGAACGCGTTTTACTTATCGTATGTGGACTCGTACCACTTGTTCCACAAAAACAAGCGTGTTGCGCTGCGTCAGACTGCGCCGCCGTCCGCCGCGCGCTTCAAAATGCAATTTCACGCGGCCAAATGTCATGCACGCGTGGCATTTACGCAGTAAGTACGCACGGCGCACTCGCTTAAACTTGTAAACAAGTAACATCCGGGTAAGTGGACTCGATACCACATCGGTATTTTGATGTATTTTAATCGCACAATGAGAACGCAACATCACTGTTATGCATGTAGACTCGCACCTAGGTATGAGTCCACATTCGCACAGTGAGAACACGCCCTAAGTTGAGTGCATAAGTAAATAAGTGCAGACACAAGGTTTTAATATGTAAGATTAAAAAAAATAAAGACAAATTTGACAGGCGCGAACAAGTTCATGGGTTGTCAATCACAGTGTGTGACGAGTTCACGATTGACAACTAGGATGCGCGATTATATGTTTAAGTGAGTGGTACGCACTTCCGTGTTTAGCACATTCGCATTGCAATGCGAAGCTACGCACATAAGTACGAAAATCGCATGTACGCATGATTGATGGAACTTATCTCCAAGGCAAAAGGTGCTACATGCACTTCCACCTGTTACTCATTTTGCATTATTGAATGGATGGCTATTCATTATGTGGAATGTATTGTTGATGCCTCAATTGGGGTGCACTGATGCACTAATCATGAAGACAGCCATACGATATTTTGATTAATTAATAATGCAAAATGAGTTTTATGTAAGCCCTTATGCAAAACATTCTCTTCATATAATGTACGCAGTGATAGATGCATCAATTGTGTGTCAATACCAGTCGTATTTGATCACACAGGCAATGATAAGCTGCGCTCAGTAGAATAAACTTTGACATTGTGTTCTTACTTCAGGTGGGATAAATTATAATGGATATACAATTACAGAAAAAGAAATGTGTGGACATGATTTTGTTGTAAATTAAACCTTGGAATTCTTGATATTTAAAATAGCATGACTACTATAGTGTTATAATCAAATTAAATCTGATATAGTATACTTATTCCAAAAAGGCATCAATTAAAAAAAGTATATATTTTTGATTTCCTTTTTAATGCAGCATGTCAAAAAAAACCACTTTAACATGTGGGTATCTTCCCATTGAAATGGTCTGTTGTCTCTTTAACCTGAGTATGCATACCGTATATAACCAGCATTTGGCACGTTTTTATCTGGTTTTTATCTCTGATATACAGTGCGCCATCTCGCGATCAAAACGTCTTTTAAAAGTTTAATCTTAAAGGCACTTCCGAATCTCAAATGTTTGCCCTCGGGCAACAATCACATGACTCGCTACATACCTGAGATCCGCGTACACGTGTGATAAAACCCATGATGCAATACTGAAGAGTGGCTACAAACATCAAATGTGAACGAAATCCGTGTCTAGAAATGTTTCTAACAGTCATTCCGCTTTATTTCAATGAAACCAGAGTTACAATCTGAAGCAACATCAAATCAATTTTTAAGCGAGAACCCTATGTTAAAAACATACAAAACTATAAATTTTAAAAGCATTATTAACTTCCAATTTATGGGATAGTAATCTATTTAAATCTATTTATGTTGTAACAACAGTGCGCCGTTGGGTCAATCGGTAGAGCATTGGGTTAATGATCGAAAGGCCGGTGGGTCGAATCCCACCCAGAATGTTTTTTTGTCTTCGTTAGTATCATATTAGATTTAGTAATTTTATGTTGGGTTTGTTTATCGTTCCCCATAATATTTGTGAATCCACGGACAAGATACTTTTAATTTGAATGATTGTCTAAATTCAATAATTTGAATGCAGTTAAACTTTTACTTGTTCATGGTCAGCGATGCGTACATTGAATTATTGAGACCCTATAGCCGGGAAAGGCCAATTGTGCCATTATGAAAAGAGTCGATCGTTTCGTCATTGAATCGATATTCTAATTTCCCATGTTTAGGCGTATATGATTGTACGGTCATGTGCATGTACCAACATATTATCTGTTTGTCATGTTTGTAGCTTCGTTGAAATAGACCCAGTCAGATGCTACATGTAGGGTGGGTTGGGGTACCGCGCCATTTTGCGATATTTTGCGAAAACGATCGTGGTTATCACGTGATACGTATCGTTGAAAAATAATTTACACTGTTTTAACGAAATGCTCTGTGATTTCCGATTGCCAACGACATGGCCAACCTATGCACGCCACAGAGATCCACGAAAATGTCACAAAAATTTACCGTTCTTTTAAAAATAAGGAGTATAATCACATTTTAACACATTTTGTGCGAGAGAAACACACACATTTGGCAAAAATGGCACAATAAAAATCCGTTCGTTATAAATAAATGGATATGGTTAAATAATAAAACTATCACAATTATAGTCGTGGACCACGGATTTTTATTGTGCCATTTTTGCCAAATGTGTGTGTTTCTCTCGCACAAAATGTGTTAAAATGTGATTATACTCCTTATTTTTAAAAGAACGGTAAATTTGTGTGACATTTTCGAGAGAAAAAAATGGCGTAATTTATACGGTCAACGCCAGCAGTGGTGCATGGTGTCCGTGTGGGCAAGCATACAGATGATGCCGGCAGGCTAAGCAAATCCAGCATATAAAACAAAAGTGCTCCTAATGGGGCTCGAACCCACAACCTTTCGCTCCCAATGTCGACGTTCTATCCACTACACTAACCGTGCTAATTGAGAAAAATCTTTGCAAATTCTACATTCCCGGCCGCCACTCTGTTCAAAGGCACAAAAAAGTGGACTTGTTTTATGCTTTTTTTGCAATTCTGAGGTGTGTGGATCGTGGTTTTTTTTAAATTAAATTGGTTAGATATCCGTCCATGTTAGAACATCTGAAATTTAAAGTGCACCCACACACCCGGGAAAGTATGATGCCAAGGGCATATATTTTGCACGTAAATCCAATACAAAGGTTCAGAAAATAGACCAAAATATGACGTCATGACCATTGCTTCGGGACAAAATGGCGCGGTACCCACCTCCCCACCCCCTCCCCCTAGTCAGATGCCAACGGTTGAGTGAGTCTATTGTATACGACGCAATTTTGTTTTCCCTTGAAAAGAGGATGTCGATCTTGTGCAATTCAATATGCCAAAATGTCAGCCTTATACAATGCCAACATCAAGGCATTTAAATGTGGTTCAACGCCATGTGACTAGGGGATTTTTACTAAGGGGAGCAATAAAATATTAATCCATTATTTTGATATGCTTAAGTCATGTTTGCAGGGACGCTTCTTCTTGAAAATGCCATTTTCTGAAGAAGATGTTTTTGTCATTACTGAAAAAATAAGGTATATTTCCTGTGGCCCTGACCCCTGTCTCATTAAAAAGCTTTAAATTAATAACCTTTTATGATCATATCGATGTATTGCTCTTTACATTGAATCCAAAACTAGCTTGCAGCGACACCGTTTTCACATTTAAAATACAATTTAGAAACTGGGTTCAATTTGGCTAAAATGTCGTCGAATACTTAATAGTTTACCACTAGTTCATTATGTAGAGAACACATAAACACGTCATTGAGTAGTTATGGCCGAGCGGTTACGACTATGGACTAGTAATCTAATGGATTCTCCCCTCCTCGGTTCGAATCCTGATGAATACCTTTTGTTAGAAAAATGGTTAAGTCTCTGTAGGTTGGAAAATGGCGTATATTTTTACTGTAGGTGAATAAAAGTCGTGGCCCTGACCCCTGTCCAAAAATGTATTACAAATAAACATATTTTTGATTAAGTGTAATACGTTAGGAACATTTCTTGTGCACAAAGTTTTTGCTACGACGTCTAAAAATCATCAAAATTATGATATTTACGATCGCATTGAAAAGGCCTCTTTATCGACTCCAAAAAAGTAAACAAAAATCATGTTTTTTGTGAAATCGGAAATAATGTCCTAAATAAATAGGAATTCCCCTTCAAAATGAGCCTAAGATGATCACAATTGATGGAGGCAATCCGTCATAATCGCGAGTTGTAAATGACCCAATTTATATTTGTTTTCTTGAAATCTCGATTTACTGGCGGGCCGGGGCGAACAAAATAGACGGTATTTTCATGCCTTGACTTCTGACTACAAACAGATCAGATGGGAAATAAGAATCGATTCAACGACGGCTGACTTCTTTCAATAACAATTGGCCTGATAGATTATTGCGTGAATAACCTTGGTGTAACAATGGGCGGGGTATTGCAATAATTCAATAACGCAACGCTAAGCATGTATTAAACCTATACATGTATATGTACATGCACCCCCATGAAGTGATAGTACATAAGTACATTCAAATTAAAACCTCATTGAATCTGTAAGAATATCATTCTATTAAATAAAATGAAAAGTATCTGGAATCAAAATAATATTATGATTGAACGATATTAAAATAATCTCTACATTTACTAAATATAATAGTAACGGGAAAAACAAAACATTCTCTGTGGGATTCGAACCCACGGTCTTCAGATTGTAAGTCTGATGCGCTACCGATTACGCTATCGGAGCACTGAATGGTAATAGTTGAACAGACATAAATTCAAATGATAGTTCTATCCTATAAATAGGAAGTTAAAATGCTTTATATTTCTATTTTTGTATGTATTTAACATAGGGTTCTCGCCCAATAAATGATTTCATGTTGTTTCAGATTATAATCGTGGTTTCATTCAAATGAATAGAATGACTTTTCGAAACATTTCTAGACATGCATTTTGTTCGTACATTTTGCTGTTTGTAGCCAATCTTTCGGTACGCGAGCTATCAACATTACATCATGGGGTTTATATGATGTATACGCGGATCTCGGGTATGTAGCGAGTAATGTGACTTTTGCAAACAGTTGAGATTCGGAAGTGCCTTTAAGATTAAACTTTTAAAAGACGTTTTGATCGCGAGATGGCGCACTGTATATCAGAGATAAAAACCAGATAAAAACGTGCCAAATGCTGGTTATATACGGTATTCTTATATTGAATATTTTTCAGGAATACAACATAAAATATCTCCCTAAAATGTATGCCTACTATTTTCTGAGGCCAAAGCCCAAAAGAAATAGTGCAAATACTATCTCTATTATAATTAGGGGAAGCAACAAGACCTGAATGAAAAGAAATTTTAATTTCTTTTAAAAATATTTCATTTGACAATGCATGCCACAATTAATGAGATTTAGTGATGAAAGTAGTAGGATTAAAATCCATAAATCACATTAGGGAAATACTGTGAATCATGTTCCAGAGCCCTATTGCATTAAACTTAAGATTCATCTCATTTTTAAATACTCTTCTTAACCAGGCTTTTAACCCTTCTTTCTATGTTCACTTAATATTAATCTTATCTTTTATGCAATAGGGCCCAGAACATCCATTATTTGTTTCATACTTATTATAATGTAAATGTATAGATTATGTGAAATATATACAAAATGTTATAATATTATGATGAAATAAAAGCCGAGGCTAAAAAAAAGTAAATATTGTTATGAGGTATTTTTCGATGCTATGTGTTGGTATCCAAAATTGCAACATATTTATGGCATGATTATCCTCTTCTGCAACCTGCAAGGCCAAACCTACAACGCCAGTATTATAGTTAAAGTTGTGCGATGAACTGAAGCTCATTCTGTTATGGGCATTAAAATAGATATTACCTATAAACAGGCATGTGCAACCTTTAGTTAAATTACAGCCACATTTTTATCTGAAAACTGCTCACAGAAGGCATATTTATCTAAGAATTAAGCGTAGCTTTGTACATGTGGACTTCATGAAATAGGGTTAGTGGACTGAAGGTTGCACACCTCTGATAGTAGAGAAATCATTAAAGATGAAAAATAAAGTATGGTACAGAACAGTATGTGCAGGGACAAAGCTCGCATAACACAACATGGCACGCTGTGAATTGTATGCTTGATGAATCCATGTTCCAAAATAGCGTGCACACGCTTGAATTACTTTTGCTCAAAGAGAAATAAAAACAGGAGATTTCTTACCAATTTAGAACTGATTAAACTATCGACATTTTAAACACAGGAATCAAAGCAAGTGTCAACTACAATGCCTCGTACACTGTAAGATAAAATGATAGTGTTCAAGATAAACCCATAAGCTATAGCTTAATAGCTACATGTATACTAACATATTGAAGCATGGCCTTTACAGACTGCATTCTAAATCCATTCTGTGCAATCTAGTGCTACTTTAGTTTCCCATCAAATCAAGAGCTGTGCGCAACACTGTCTCATCTCTATGTTGGTAATAATAAGAAAATTTCATGTAATTTAGTGACAATTAAAAGATATTTTCACTGGTATGTGGCTTTGTTGAGGTTGGAAATGGAAATAGGCTTTGTTATCACTTAAAAACAATAGTATCCAAGTCTCACTTTAACCCAAAATACAGATGAGGCGGTGTTGCGCTCAGCCCTCAAAATATTTAAGCATCGTAAGTGTCAGTAACTGCCCTCTTAATCTTCAGGATCAGACATCTCCTCCTCCTCCACCTCCTCATCATCATAACCATCAAGATGACCATGTCCAGTCAAATGTTTAAAGTTGTCTCGTGCACATTTACAGAGTTCTGTGCATGGCAGATTATTCTGCAGGCAAGTACAATACATTACTGTTGCTGCATTTGTCCTTCTTGCACGTCCCAGAGCAGTGTGCTAACTCCATCACTGTTTATGGTGCTGGTGGGAGGGTCATCCAGTTGATAATGAGATCTCCATTCTCCATTTTCCAGCCATGTTGAGATGGTTCAGGAATATAGTTGGACTTGGTTGTACATAGGCTTTTCTCTTGTATATACCTGCAAATTTGAAACAAGTAAACCATAATTAGTAAAGGATGATATGGAATGGCCTCTTTGTATTCAACCTGTAAACAGGTACATGCAGATTATGTGTAGGATAAAATTTAATGGAGCACACACTGGTCAATGACGATACAAGAACACAACTGGTCATTTCCTGTTGCCTGCAATTTGCATTTGACATGAAAACTGCCCTTTTAAACACAATTTGATTAGAGTTTAACATTTGAGTCTATTGGCTTTGTATCATTGACGTACTAGTGGAAAAGAAAGTTATTTAGAAACCGTAACTGTTTTTGCCTTTAGCAAATCAATTCTTATCAGTTATGGGTTATCTGTAAACACAAAATTGACAATTCCAGTATGCTTTGTTATGCAATATTAAAATTAACATAACAAAGGTTCATGGTCAGTAGCAACCATCACTATATAGGTTTATATGGAAGCCTTTTTGACCAACATAAAGATTGTGTGGATACCTTAAAATAACTGCAAAATGCCACCAGAAATCATTTAGCTCTGATCTAGTTTTCACTTTCAACTGCATACTGGACCGCAGAGCACACCTCTTCTTGACTGTTCGGCTGTCCTGCTTGCCAATGTTGTCTTCTTCATTATCAGCTGAAGCTGTAAATAGACAAAGAAAGAAATTAATTTAATATAAATTTGAAATCATTCGAATCGGCAAATATTAACCTGTATTATTGGATACATTGTGCAGTTGCAGTATCATTTTAAACAAATTGACACTAAGATGGCCAAAAAAAGCACCCTGTTCGTCTGGACAGACAAACTTTTTTGTTGTTGTTGGAATTTCCCCTTTTGTATTTAATAGAATTTTTTTAAAAAGCATAACAATTTGGCAACAAATGTACTGTCGGCTATTGAGCTTCATTTGATTTTGCGTGCCGGTTTTGTTGATGCAAATATTGAAACAGGCTAGAACAGGGTGTGGTTTTTCGTCACAATACCTACCACATAAATCATATTTATAATATTAAATTATCATGCTGCTATCAAATTTGAAGTAATGTTCATCAAATTTGCCACTCACTCCCTGAGATATGATATGTTGGACTGTGGCAGGCCAGGAGGATATGTGCTTTGAAAACTTGATGTCTCAAAACAATTGCATGAATTTTATTGTAAGGCGACAAAAACAAAGTTACAGGCAAACGGATATTTCAGGATGGGTCGATCGGCCGTGTGTGTTTTGTTTTTGAAAACTTTTTTCACCTTGAAAATGAACGTAAAAATCAAACAAATCTGCAAAAATCGTGCCGTATGCTGACAAGCCAATTTTATTTTTATTTATTTGCACATGAACATTTAGTTCACTGATTACAAAAAAAATAATGGGTCGGTCGGGCCCATAAAACAAGGTTTCTTTTTTTCATCGCCTAAATACATTTTCAGAGTTATCAATTAATTGTATTTTGGGTGATTTTTTTGGAAATTTAAGGCCTAGGCCTACATGTAAATTTGTATTTTCATGTATAATAACATTTTCAACCACAAGGCCTACACTACATGTATCATGTGTATAGCGCTATAGTATTTTTTTCGATTTTATTTACAATTATCATGAATATAAATATTTGTATTTGTGTTGTATTTGTGTTTGTGTTGTCACAAGACCTCGTTAAATCTTTCGATAATAACGCGAGCACTCCGATCATGATGCCATGATCGACAATTATTTGTTTTAATTAAAAGTGTCGTTTTTAATGGAATGCAGTGAGTCGTAAGACTGTGTTCAACCTTTGGAGTACTCAAATTGTAACGCACGGATCAACAAAAGTATTGTTTTGATTTAGCACTGAATACAACAAAAATATGACAATGCTTTTTACATGATTGAGATCATGTGATGATATTACAAAATTGGTAGACCTATTTAAAAACAAAACGCCAAAATAGGTTGACCTGCGTGGTAAAAAAAAATACGCTCGCTGCACTAAACTATTTTATAATCAAAACAAATAATTGTCGATCACTTCAAATAATTCCCTTGGGTGTGCGCCATATGCGTAACCACGACAGCGTTGCGCGCCTTTTATTTTTGGAATGCAGTGCATCACCAGACTGCGTTAAACCTTTGAATGAACGTGAGCGCTAGGATCACGACGCTCTCTGATCGACAATCGTTTGTTTTGAATAGGACGGCGCGGACATACGGGCACTTTGAGTTATTTTTAGCAAATTTGCTTGGCAACCAGTCTTTCAAAAGCAAAACATTCCATACACGCACTCAACGCTGAGCGTTACGCACTTGATTCGCAGTAGGCGCACAAGTTGTTTTTGTCTTTGAACACCGGCATTTGATTGTTTTCACCGGCATGACGTAGCTGATACTAGCTCCGACAGATCGCTCTAAAAAAAAGTTAGAATGAAATGAACCCCTTCAGCAGTGGAAGTCAGATATTTTCATCTATACTATGATTTCAATTATTGAAATAAAGAACTGCATAATATGAACACATTTTACCAGGCTGGGCCTTGTATTAAAACAATGTGTTTTATTTTGATTAAACCCATTGTTTAATGCTTTGAACAGAAACATTTGTATTGAAGGTCGTGTATTGAATTGATCTGAACAACGAATTACGGGCACGCATAGTGATACTCTCTATTGCTATTCGACCATTGTCTTTGTATTGTCATTTTATTGTTTTGTAATTATTTAATCATTGTACTAAGGGACCGCTCATTATTTCCACCGGAGGGGGGGGGGGGGGGGGGGGGGGGGGGGGGCCGGGAGAAAAGAGGGGGGGGGGTCACATGGTTTTGGTCAAGCAAAAAGGGGGGTCATATGATTTTAGATTATCGGAAGGGGGGGTCATATGGTTTTGCATTTTCAAAAGTCAAAATTTTCGCGCGCTACGCGCGCATTTCTTGGATCACACATCTTGTCGTCTTCTCATCTTGTCATTTTCATTTCTCGACCCCCCAATATGAATAACCTAGCTACGCCACTGTAATTTGCAACAATAATTACAACAATGCAACATTTTGACTGAATTAAATTTTACAAGTGGTTCAATATTGGCTCATTTGTAATGGCATATTCCAATGACAAGCAAACACAACTTTACACTCTTGTGTCCAAAAATTAAATTAAAAAAAATAAATTCCTGTGTCAGCAAACTTTTTGTTTCATTTGTGGTCAAACAGGACAAATCTAAAATCACCAGCCTTTGATATCTTGCCAACTTCATGGGCATTTAAAAACAAGCATCATTGATTACTATTCACATTTCTATCAAAACTTCAAACTCATTTGATTATGTGCAGTGGTGATTGTTACCTTTATAAAGTTTTTCATTTTGTATACACAGGACGGGACACAGGAAGATGAATACAACTGATATTGACTGATAATGACTAATCATAACTAGTTCACTACAATACTTATTTAACTCCAGAGTACCAATGATGAAAACAGACTAAACAACCAATGCACTCACAGTTGATTTCTTTCAACTTGTGATTGTAGACCACTTTAAACTTTAAATACTCATGCATAAAAGGCACAAAAAAAAAGGTTTGTCTCAGAAAGCCACACGCAGAAGTTTTTCAATTGGCATTTCAAGTCATCACTTTTAAAAAAAAATTAGGTTTGTGACACTTTTTTAAAGTCAAATTGGGGCCAAAAAGTTTTGATTTTTTAGGTCATTCATGGTCACAAAAAAAGTGGCCTGTATAAAATGAAGAAAAAAGGAATATTTGTACTACATCTCGCATAGCTTTTTTTCCAGGAAAAAAACCCCCACCGCATTTCGCATAGGTTTTTATTTTTTTTTCCACTTTTTTTTATTAAAGTTGAGTGAATTACGAAAATGTTCATTCAGGTCTACTTGACCGTGACACATTTTTGTTAATATCCTGCTTCATAAAATCTATGACATCACAGGCAAAATATTTTTTGATAGAAAAAATGTTTTTTTTATTTTAAATTTTTGCATGCAAATATATCCATGTTCACCTCTAACATGGATAGAGGTTGTGGCAAATTGGCATGGGTTTCCATGCTTGGACTATCGTTGTTGAAATAAACTTCCTTTACTGCAGGTGACACTGCCTAATCAAGGAATGTTGTGTTTGCAACAAAATGTTTTTTTATGCCTTTGTGTACACCAACATGAAGTTTTTCTATTGTGATTTCCATATGATATGATTGTATGGACTGCATGCAAATCGGTGAAAAGGCGGGAGTATATAATATTTTATTCCATATTTGTATAAAACAAGCAAGATAAAAAAAAATAAAGGTTTTGTGGTGGTGGGGGGGGGGGGGGGGGGGGGGGGTCATATGGTTTTGGTAAATCACACAGGGGGGGTCATATGGTTTTTATGTGATAGGAAGGGGGGGTCATATACTTTTCTGAGGTGGTTTGCCTTTGGCTCCCGGCCCCCCCTCCGGTGGAAATAATGAGCGGTCCCTAAATGTCATGTGTCCGCTGAATAGTATAAACGCAAGATGACGCCAGATTATAACTGAATAGCTACACAACTTCTGCGTTAATTATAAAAATAGTGCATGGCATTCCAAATTATTCTATTGTATCGTTCATCCCCGCAACCTGGCTCTATTTCTGTGTTCAGATTTCAGGGAAAATAAAACTTGAAGTTAAATTTTCATTTTCAATTTACCATTTACAATGAGAACAGTATGCTTTATCCAAAATGAGATTAATACAAAATATAGACTTGGTGTCAGTGGGTGTAAATGACATGACATGTCATCTTTTATCCGATATGTTACACCCATTTAGTTTATTTTTCAAGCATAAACTAAATTAGAGTAGAACCTCGTTAAACACCAAATTCGTTAAACCACAATTCCTGAAAATTGTTAATGAAAAAGTCAGCAGAAACATAAACACTTTATTCTCATTTCAGAAAGAAAACACGCAAATCTGAATGTTTCGGTGTTGACTCGACCTTTATCCGCATATTGATATGCATACCATTCAAAACAGTACTGTGTTTGAACTCCCGGGTTTAAATTTAAATTTGAATATAAATTAGGCTACTCATCGTGGGTATGTAATCATTTAGACGGAAAGGATTTAGCATTTCGTGGACGCAATGTCAATGATTCTTTTAACAGACCTTTGCAGGGCTGTACACTTTTGGGATTTGCTGGGAGGGAGAGATAGATTCCCCCTGAAAAAATCGTAAAACATGCACAATTTTTTTACCGTCAGCAGCTGAAATCCTGATAAGTGGTAAGTGTGTGGTGGTGGGGGGGGGGGGGGGGGGGGGGGGGGGGTGGGGGGGGGGGGGGGTAGCGATGATGTTTTCCTCCAATCCGCACGAAAATTGCATGGTCAAAATCGCAAATGTACCGGCGGAAGCTAGTATAAAGGTGTTGATACACATTTTAATTGAGGTAATTTTGTTGAGGCGGGAGATTATGCTATGCGGGAGTGCGGGAGAAAGAGTGTCTATGCGGGAGACTCCCGCCTAATGCGGGAGAGTTGACAGCCCTGTTATTTTTCATCAAGTCTGTGTTTCAATTAGCTTTTCTTTTGAGACTAGCCCCATGGCAAATAGCGGCATACTAGGCAATGCGTTTAAAAAGCGAATTGTTTTACTTAAACAAGTATAATATATTGGGTTTGTTGATTTTACATGATTTATGGAACCTAACAGTAAAAAAATCAAATACGGCAGCATTTATGTATTCTTTAATAAAGTATTTGCCCTTAATCATAGATCTTGAACTCATGGTAACCAGTTCAGTCCAAATGACCGGGTTTCGAGCACCAGCCCTCTGGCTAAGATAAAGTTAAGTTATAGCTTTTGAAAATTCATACAATTTCCCAAACTAATTGTTTGCTTCCTATATTATTATGTTTATAATAATGTATTATTCTTTAAATATTCGTAATATCAGCTATCTATAATAGATTAATCTACAATAACTTAGGCAATAGCCTAAAATTATCGCGCATATGATTTCCTTTAGTGGCGTGTGTAGAATATCCCTGGTGGGGGATGGGGTGTAGGTTTTCAGTCCCCGATTGACTTGACACCATTTTACTGGATTACCACCTCACCCGTTCCTGACTTGAAGCACATGCCACATTATCTGTCCTTCAAACATGCTTAGGCGCGCACATTTAAACAAATATTCATATTTAAAAGGAATCGTGCCATAATTAAGGTACATTTTAGATCTAAAATGATATTCTTAGACACGCAAAGTTTTGCTATTTATATATTAATTTAGGGACCGTTCATTATTTATGGTGGGGGGGGGGGGGGGGGTGGGTGGGGGGATGGAACAAATTCGATACTCATATAACAACATTACCTAGCCCCCTCCAACTGAAACTAAAATTACACGACCCCCATGCTAACCAGTAGCCCCCCCCCCGACAACAAAGAAGAGATAAATAAAGCAACTTGTTATAATTAGGAGGAGGAGAAGGAGGAGGAGGAGGAGGGGTTGTATATAGCAAAAGAAAAACAAAAGACAACCTTTATACTCTCTCTTTTATCCCCTTCACCTTCTCCTTCAACTTCTCATTTTCCGTCTCCTTTTCCTTTTCTTTTCCTTTGTCCTCCTCCTCCTCCTCTTCCTCCTCCGCACGATTATTTTTTCTTTTCCCGCCAGTTGTCACACCTTTAAATGACATTACTTGACTTGATTTTAAATTTTCCACACGTATCTTGGACTCGTTCAGAATTGTCATTAAGGGAGTAGATTTTAAACACCTTTCAGTCTATACTTCATGTTTACTAGATGTGGCCTTAGAACAGCTCTTCCTCCTCCTCCCCCTCTTCCTTATCCGCACGATTTCCAGTCAGTTGTTACTCTTATAAATATTTTGAGACAAGAAGTTGACGACACAGAATTTGTAAAAGAGTGCTACCATGGGAACAATGTTATATGCACATGGACTCCAAGATCATGCACCTGTAGCACCATCTATATCGATTAACGTAATAAATGTAAAAACTTTGTGAGACATGATTTCCAATAATGTGCACTACGTTTACGAATAATAGCAATTTGTTTGTTTTCTATCACCAACAATAACTCAAAATCTATAATTAGTCAGTGTCAAGATAATTTAAGTTGAAATTTATAGGTCAATCAAAGCATATTATTGTGTTGTTTTAATTTGATGTCCGAATAACGGAACAACCCCGGAGGAGGGGTGCTGTGTTGTGAGCATGTCAACATATGCGCAAGTGCATTGATTATCCGAATGAAACAATACGTACGAATGTATCGACTTCATTACAAGTTTATGCGTACTTTCAATCTTCAATATTATTTCAAATGAATAAAAACATGTTTACAAGTTTGATAACTCCCGCGGCAAAATCGACAAACCCGTGCTTACGTGAACAACGAATCAAAACAGAGGAGGTTTGCGCATAGTAGGGGCGCACGCGGAGTGTGTGCGTTTCGCGTAAATAACGAGTTAGGCTTCTATAGTTTTATGATTGAGCTGCAGCTACGATGTTTTAAATGTTTTTGGAACCCTACCATCATTAGTCAATAAAAATAGAATGTCGCCCATGACGATGAATAATAGAAAGCTATTTTCGATATATTAAAACAGAAAATCTATGTTTTAATATTAAGGGCAATGGTGCTTATATAAAGGGTTCAACAAAAGAAAGTATACCACTTTGTTAATGTCATTTTGAGTATTTTTCAATTTGTTTTTGTCCAAACAGGCTAGATAGGCATTTAGATGAATCTTTTAGGCATAATTTGATACCAAATTTGCCCCATAACAACAAAGATTAACCATGATTAGCACCATTTAAAGGAAAATATCCCATTTTCAAAAGTCGCATTTCCAATACACAGCACGAGAAGAAAGGGCCAATTGTTAACACACCCCTATGCCGTATTTATCCCGTACTGATCACCGCGCATATCCCTCAATTCGCGGGCTAATTCAAATGTAAACTGATGCATGGGTGAAGGATTTGAATGTAAAGGAATGTTAATGGATGGGGAGAACATGGACAGATTAACCAAATCTTCTCGTGATGTGTATTGGAAATGCGACTTTTGAAAATGGGATATTTTCCTTTAAAATGTGCTAATCATGGTTTATCTGTGTTGATAGGGGGCAAATTTGATATCAAATTATGCCTAAAAGATTCATCTAAATGCCCATCTAGCCTGTTTGGTCAAAAACAAATTGAAAGTTACTCAAAATGACATAAACAAAGTGGTATACTTTCTTTTGTTGAACCCTTTAGTTGAATATCATAAATGCAATGGTTCGTATTCTCGTACGTAGTTAAACATGGTTTTAAGCTAAATACGCGTCTAACTTTGACTTAAGACACATCGTTTAATCTCGAACTCACTAAAACGTGTCTAACTTTAAACATGGGTATGGGGGTAGTTTAAAGCGCGTTTAACTAAACTCATACACCAGCTGTTTGCCTTGAATGATCACTCAATCGTGCCTGCTGCAAGTTGACGTTCAGATTGTGTAGTATTATATTAAAAATACACGTGCTTTTGAGGTATTCGGTCGATCTGTTTTAATCTATTGTAATCCATTAGGGCCACAACAAAAAAAACCCACCAAAACTGTATACAGTAACGCACGACCACCAGGGGACAAGATTCGCGGAGTTTAAAACCGTGTTTTGTTAAACACGTTGTTTAAAAGATAAACTTACGTTTAAGTTAGACACGCGTTTAGTTAGACGCGGTGTAAGCTAAAACCGCGTTAAAGGTATATTATGTGATCTTTCCAGGGAACGCCCTCAACATCGAAAAAAAAATAGAAAGCAGATTTTCTTGCAGATTTACATTTCTGATCATAAATCATGCATACATTCCAAGTTACAGGGCGATACGATTCTTAATTACTTCAAAATCATGGTTTTAGAGTGAAAATAAACTGTCGGAATCCCGACAGTTTATATTTTTCACTCTAAATTCACTCTAAAACCATGATTTTGAGGTAATTAGGAATCGTATCGCTCTGTAACTTGGAATGTATGTATGATTTATGATCGGAAATGTAAATCTGCAAGAAAATCTACTTTCTAAAAAAAATCATGAATAGAGGGCGCTCTCTGGAAAAGATCACATAATATGCCTTTAAGTACGAGAATACGGCCCATCACAAGGTACGATCATTTCAGTTAAAATGTTACAATGTCAGTCCCATCTTTCTGCGTCACAAAGTGCAATGTCGCCCTCTAGCGTTGAATATAAGAAATGCTTTGCAATTCGCTATGTTTGTGAAAACACAGCCCTGTTTATTCTTTTAAAAAAACCATGTTTAAATAGTCCAATGTCGCTCTTGCGAAGTGAATAAAGAAATGTTAGGTAATTTGCTGTGACCTAAAACACAACAATTGAATAACAGACATGCAAGCGCGATAATAAAATCTGAATGTTTACTCGATATGATTCTTGATGTTTTATTTACCCATCTATTTCATGTGAAAATGTTATTCGACAAATTAATAACGTTTTCCTGCTGTTTATAGCAGTTAAAATATTTATGATCATAATCAGCGCAGCATATTTATCACTTTTTAAAGGTATCCGCATGACGTTTTCTGTCTCCACAATATGGGGCTTTATTAACAACACTAGGTCCATCTTTACTTGGCCACAAGTGAAGTCCATAGGTAATGGTAGATTAAGGCATTGTAGATCTAGGTCAAAGGTCAGAGCTGCAAGGTGTCATAGCTGAAGGGTGCTAAATCGTAAACTGGGCATAATAGCCACAAGACCCTTTTTGCATCAGATTGCATATTCTTGGACATTTAGGTCTTTCTACATATACATGGAGGCTGCCATTTTGTTTTTAGTATATGGAAAATTGTCTAAATTATTTTGCAGTCTTTGTAAATTACATGTACCTATGCAGTTTATTTTAACAGTCCTGCAGTCTGTGATGGAGTCAAAGCTATATTTGTTTAGCCTTGATGATTCAATCAGAGAGGTGTTATTAGACTCCCAACAGAGAGACATAATAGCTTATCTTGTTTACTGTGTCATAAAACATGGTCAAGGTTTGCATGAAATATCTATGTGTATGAAAAATTTCGTGACTGGCTAGGATTGGTGAAATTGTCATGCTCACAAGCTTTTAGTATTCTTATTAGACATTTTTAGAAAGGTGTACATTTGTAAACATTTCATGATGAAAAATGTGGGTTCTTCTGCATCACGAACATTAAATGCCGCGAAAAAATAGTGCTTGCTTTAGAATAAACCTACTGTATGTGTCCTTGTTGGGTATAGCACTGCATTACATAATGATATGGTGAACTGTCACTACAAATTACTCTGTACAACACATCATGTTCTGGTGATCACTCCATTTCCATGGGAAACCGAGGATTTTTTAGTTGGGGCTTTAATGAGTTGCGGATGTCATATATACCTAGATTGTTCTTCAGATGGTACCTCCCCCTCCATGCACAAACATCAACTTTATTGGTTTCCTGTACTATTTTTAGACTGTTGTGTTTTGATTTGGGGTGGTTTTTTTGTTTGAAAGATACATACACCATATCCCTGGTATTTTGGTATGCAACAGAATGAACAGATGCTTCAGAAAATGGTTACAAAACATGATTCTTTCTCTTGGATCGCCCCCATTCCATTTCAATGGAATTTTTTCTATAATAAACAAATAAATTCTACTTCAACCATACACTCTTAGAAGGTCAGGATCAAATATGAGACGAAAAGGATCAATTTTGATCCAGAAGCGGTATCACATATGAGCTTACCCTTTCCGGATCAAAGTGATCCGACAAGCAGGATCAAAAAGTTTGATCCGAAATGGGATCAAATATTTCTGTCAAATGATACTGAAACGGATCAAAATAATGATCCTTAATCGGATGTACCTGTAGCTTATGATCCTACTCCAGGATCAAACTGAATCAAAGAAAAAGTGAAAACATAGGGGGTCATCGGGTGACAGATTGTAAAAACAAGCATGCATGCAAGGGTCTTTCGGTGACACCGGGCCAAAAAAGGGGGGTATTTTTGATGGAGCCTGGTGTGAAACCTAATATTGATTGAGTGCCCCCACCCCCGGGTGCACACTGCAGACTATATATCGAGTGCAGTAAGCTTACTACATCGTGTAGGCCTAGTACATCGCAGTGATCGTGACATTTTGTGAGGAGCATTTTGACCGAAAATCGTACTGATGGCACTGGTCAGGTACAAGAAATTTGTTCACAAGAATAGAGCATGTTCAAACATAAAAAATAAAACTACTTTACCGACAAAATCATGTAACATTTTACAGATTAGACTGGATAACTTACCGCGGTATTTCACCCTTGTTTCAACTGTGGCGACCGAATTCAAAAGATCGTCTGCTTGTCGTCTATCGGTTTGCGAAAGAGTGACGTCAGTCACTCATTGACCAATGAACTGTTTCATCGAATTGATCCGGAAATCAGATCAAAGTTGATCAAGGTGAATTTGATCCGTTTGTTGATATCTATCTGGAAACGGATCAAAACGATCCGAAAGCGGATCAAAACGATCCGAAAATGATCCTTAAAGGATCAAAACAAAGTGAGCCGGAAATCTACTCATGTATTTGATCCTGACCTTCTAAGAGTGTAGTTTTACTAACGAATATTGGCCATATTAAATTGAATATAATTCTAATCAAATTAATTGAATATATATGACATATTTAAAACTTAAATTGAATGTAAAATTTATTCATTTGTATATTTCTATATTTACTTATTTACTTTTATATTATGAATTATCTACATAATTATTCATTTATTTATTTAATCATTTTTTATTTATTAATGTTTTCTCATGTTTATTTGTTTTAATTTCTTTATTTTATAAGTAATTTTTAATATTTTAATTTTTAATATGCGTGTATTTATGTATTGATTCATTAGTTTATTGATTCATTTATTTTCGATTAAAAATGTAATTTTCGATTTATATTATTATTTATTAACAAAATGATTCAACTATTTATTTAAAAGTATTTAAAAAAAAAAATCATTGATTTATTTCTACATTTATTTATGTATTGATCAAATAAATTGAATACATATGACATATATTTAAAACTTAAATTGAATGTTAAAACCGTGTTTATCACTAAACTATGGCTGTAATTTATATTGCTTTCTAGTAATGCCTTGCACAATTATCATCTATGCGCTTGCTTCTTCTGCCACATAATTTTAGCAACTAAAAGCCGTATTTACAAATGTTGCTATTTTTGCTCTTTCTATTTGCCTTATATCGCAATTTCCTTTTGACCGCCAACTTTCCATTTTAATGGAATTTTGATTATAGTGTCTACCGTAATCATTTTGCGACCATCTTAAATACGGCTCAGGATGAACATGGGATGTACCAATTGAAAAGACTTTGTGTAGCCATATCTCGTGACATCGCTTGACTCGATTTTAAATTGACCACACGTATCTCGGACTCGTTCAGAATTGTCAAGAAGGGGATAGTAGATTTTAAACACCTTACAGTCTATTCTTTATGTGTACTAGATGTGGCCTTAGAACAGCGACAGAACACGTTCATATGCATCGAAACACTTTGAGCATTATATAGAACAAATATTGACCATAAGGATACATGGATAACTTCAGAAATATGTATCAAAACACATCGGATGAGTAAAACATGTTCCTTTTAGATTCTTTTAACTTACGTTAAAAGCAATCAAATTCAAAGTTATGAGATAGTGTGGACGTTTTTTGTGGTGTTTTTTATTCGGCACGACATTACATAACCTAATGAATTCAACGTGTTTTTATTGACGTAAGATAAAGAAATCAGTTATTGACACATCACATTTGACAAGTGTATTTTACACAACCAGAACTTGATTTCATTTTCAGGATATGGGATTTGACAGCCCCAACAAATTGAACAGGGTGTCCAAAATTTAAAACACCCACGTTTTTAATGAAGGCTCCATTCGACATGGCCATTTTGCTGTAGACATGTATGTGCCCTGTCCAACATGTTGCGAAAAGCTCATCTAACCATTTCCCTGTTGCGGCGTAGGAATGTCACTTGGCTCTGACACGTGCCTCCACTTCTTGAAGGTTGACTGTGATGCTGGTATTCAGATTTGCCTATTAATTTGATAACTTGGTTTTAGAAGATTATTTGCTTATCTCAGAGTTAAAAAGTTAATTATTTAGGAACATTTTGGCGATAAGTGTGATGATAATGACCATTTTAGCAAAACTAAGTTTACTGCGTGTAAATCCCATTGGAATGGCAACAAATGCGGTCACCTTGATAAGCCACAACAATTTCACGGTTCAATGCACACATCAAGGTCAAATGGACGTTCAATCCGGGCATAATGCATGGATTCAACCTGCATATTAACGATATTCATGAATACTAAGGAGGTTTTACTGTTATAATCAGCCCACATGATAAATAAAAGGTAAATGTTCCGATCGCTTTAGCTTTTTTTTGCTCATCAACATATTTTGATATCAGAAGAAACCCCGTATAATTCTTATTATTTCTGTAAAATGTTTGGCGCAAGATATCTTCCATTTAGACGTATAAGGCCAAAATGCAGTGAATTACTGCCAAAGGTGGTTAACCACCGGCCCGTTTGTGTACCACTCAATGGCACACTTCATGTCACCTTGTGCATCTCAAAGAAGAACCATTGGAGTTATGCAACTCGAACTGTAGAATACGACTACTTTAAGGATGACCCTTCATGTAGAATATAACACATCAAGTAGAAAATCGGTCCAGCAATCGGTACACCTATCTTTAACTAGATACTTGTATACACCTTGCACAATTGACCTATACAGATACCTTTAATACGATACGACTCGTAAGATTAAATAAAGGCGACATATCTTGAGGGAGATGATTGCTCGTCTTAGCGACAATGATTGGCTGTCCTATGCAATATAAATCTAGCCTGATTTACTAGGCATAGAGGTTGCAATGTTCTGTATACGATATAAAGGTGTATACCGCAATACATGTGGCATAGGGTGTAGAGGATTTGTCTATTTAGACTTTATTCAGTGAATTTTGCTTTATTCCGTATTAACACGAAATAAATAAATTTTACAAATGTTGATTATTAAAAAAAAAAATCGCTATTTAGACTTTTTTTCTCGAAAAAGTGTACTTTAGGTCCCGGATACTGGTATACCAATATCGTGCAATACTGGAACATACAAGTATACCAATATCGTTCAATACTGGAACATACAAGTTACCTGTATCACCCGAAGCTGGTTCGAATTAACTGTTCCAGTATCGGTCGATACTGGAACACCAAATTGTGTTCCATCGAGCGATACTGGAACTTGGATAGACTTGGATACGGGGTCAAGGGTCAAATCTGGCCAATAAACGCTTTCTTTTGGCATATAATCTATAAATGTCGTATTTAGCAGTCACCGGTAAGACAGTCAAGATAATGACAAACATCGGTGTTGCTATTGCGTTTGCAGTATATGTTGAGTATCTGGGTCGAATATTTTAACAACTATACACAATTGGTTTCTATTTACTTTTACCTTTTCGTTGAACTATGGCATATCTGATTTGAAAGTAAATTTATATTAAAAGAGTTCAATCATTAAATTACAGTATCACATAAGCACTTTTGATCTACCATCCAGGGATCCAATTCGGAATCATATAAATAATAAACACCATTAAAAGAGTCATTTGAAATTGATTGCAATTGATATAAACATGAATACATAACAATCAAAAAATGACAAAATGACAAATGCGGATCGTCTTTTGAAATTGATGATTATTTAATCGTACAAATTATTACCACAGCAGTATGGGTAGCATTGCCAATATGTATAATTCTCTTACTACTCTCACTGCGGTAATAACTTTAAAGCAGTTTGTGTAGCACTTTAAAGAAGTCAGGCTTAAGGCGCCGGAAAGTGAAGTTGCCACGAATTCCTCCATGAGAGTAACGAAATCCGATGTTATATATTTAACATTCAAATTTTGAATGAACGGTCTGCATACGTTGCATGACATTCTGTTATATGAATCATAAAACATTCTAGTTTACCTCAATTTTAAATATACTGCTGCAAATCCCCCTGGCTATGTAACTAATATATTTATCTGCCAACGGAAAATAAGTGCACTTTCGAAAAAGTAGGAGTAGGTTTAGGACAATGATTATTGCATAAATAAAGTCAAATACAGGGTGTCCCAAGAGAGTCGATACCTTTCTATAGCTTTAATACATCTCGGGTAAAAATATTCGCCTTAAAAAACTAAAAACATGTTTAGATAGAGAACACCCCGGAGAACACTCGTCACAAGTGGTAGACTATGGACATGAAATACAGCGCCTCCAAGTGACAGCATTTAACTATTGAACTAATCATCCATGACTGAATTTTCCAACCAGCAGTTAGGCCAATAATAAAATATTGTTTGGTTGTCCTCGACATTCTTATCTTATTTTCCGTCAGTTCTAAAACCTCGTATAAACCTTATTCATAGACAAATTACCTAACCGATGAACATATACCCTGAGACGATATACCTGTTTTGTGCAGTGGCGCATTCATGTGTAGTAGCGTGTGATTATGCTAAGTTGACGTTAGTTCAAAGGCAAATTATTAGCCCTTGATAAAGCAGAGTGTCGATTGGGAAATGTGTTGAAATTCATTTGTTGTTGTATTAGTGTGTTTCGTTATTGACATCATTGTTCACCGGCCTATGGTGAGCGTGTGAACTCACTAAAACTGTTTTAGATATGACCAAATATAAGGACTGACCGTGGACAACTATATAAATTATTTATATTGTGGGACTTACGGGAGCATTGATATTAGACGATTTATAGAATCAATTTCAATAAGTAAGCTATCAAAATATTCCTTGATGTATAAATAAGTATTATAGAGGAAATCATTCTCTTTAATGCACAAATTACAGAGAAATCTTGAAATGAAAGTTGCAAACATTTTTAATTTTTGTTGAATTTTTGAATTTTTTGCGACACATTCATTTTCACTCATCTGTATCGATCTGTTATGTTGCAGGGGAATGGCATTTGGCTCTCATCTCATCCATAATAGGGGTTTGACTAATATTCATTACATCCATACCATTAAACAACAACTTTTATATGTCAATTTTCTAATATATTGACTCCCAATAGTTAGCTTTAGCCTTTAGACAATTGACATCAGAGCAAGCGACCATTGATGTTTAGCTGTGGTTCGATTCCTATTGTTCAGCTGGTCGCTAGTGGGCGCTGCATTTGATGTCCGTTATATGCTTGCGGTAGCACTTGTGTCGTATAATGATTTGATACCAAATTTACGATAAGAGCTATTGCGAAAAACACCCTCCCATGGATTATACTTATAAACAAAAAAGCTTGTTTATGACGTCACAACGAAGTCATAAACATGGCTGACCTCAACATTCCGTTGTACAGTGAAATATATACTATAAGATATAAGACTATATGGTCGAATCCAACGAAAAGTGTACACGGCTAGATTTTTAGGGTCCAGTTTCAAAATGCTTCGATCTCTTTTTCCTTTTCCCCACTCAAAGTCAACATATCAAGCTTGTATGGAAAAAAAGTGCCATCACTAATCTCTCCAATTGACCACGTGGCGAAATGATGAAGTTGAAGGTACACTTCTCAATGTTACCTACAAATACAAGTACCATATTTTGATTAAGTGATGATTATTCCACCTATTTACATATTGCATTCAAATTTGTGATTGTATTGTATTCAGAAGATGCTAATGCTGATAGAAAGTGGACATATTTGTACAGGTACTCATCTTTTTTTACATTTTAGATTCACACAGTTAGGTAGCATTTTCAGGCTCTCAATACTTTGAAACATGAGGTTGAGTCACTTTGTATACTTTCACCAAGATGATTTTAATGAACATTTGTTTTCATGTACCTCAAAGAGGGGGAATGACCCTTTCTGGAAAATTTAGAATTTTGAGCATGCGCCAGAAACTTAAGTTCATAGAGGAATGTGGACATTTTGTATTCGTAGGTAACAGTTAATGTATACGTAGGTATAAGAGAAGTAAAACTGTAATAAATTAATGTTGTACTTAATTTATGCTGCATTTTGGGGGTGAAATGATCATGCAGGGTTGTTAACAATATTTGTTTTTAAATAAACATGTTAAAACATGTTTAAATCCTAATATTATGGACATATTCCCCAATAGTTTACTTTAAATAGATACTAGAATATTAATTTAATGTTGAAAAAATATACAATATCTAACTCTCAGTTGTGATTTTGAATAGGTTTATTAAGAACAAAATATCAGGCAACAATTTTAAGCATTCCTGTAAGAGAAAAACATGTTAAGACTTAAAGCACGGTAGCTAATATTGCAATAATCAAAGTATTCGTAGGTAACACATTCTCAACTTTAACTTTGTTGACTAAGAACGGTTGGATTCTTTGATTTTACATATGTTTAAGAGGCAAAATTGTACTCGACGTAGTTGTTATGCCCTGAATCGCGTGTGAGGGTGAATGTCGTACAGCAAAATAAAAAGGTGTCTTGCTTGACGTTAAAAGTTGATAATATAAGAATGTGCGCTCAGCACTGCTTTTACAAAACAATCAGAATTGCGTAATATTCAACATTTGAATAAAAAGCAAGATTAACCAAATAAACATTAAAATTATATAAAACTATGTTCCTATTTCTAAGATATAAAAGAAAACATCCTAAACATCAATAAACTCACTAGGCCTATACTGTTAGTATTATTGATCATCTAATTTGGTTAAGGAATGTTGATTAAAATTAATTTACACATGATAATTACGGCAGAAAATGTTTTATTATGCTAACGCATCTGATCATCCAATTTTGTAAGTGTCTTTCTTGCTTGACTTTCAATTATTAAGAATGTGCGTTTAACTTCTACAAAACAGTCAGAAGTGTGTAATATTTAACATCTGATACAAGGCAAGATGATGACAACATACATATCGTACTGGGTTAAAATTTCGTAAAGGTATAGTTAAACAATCAATTAACTCGCTAGTATAATATTCTTACTCATCTCATTTGGTAAAAAGCATGTTCATCATTAAAACTAAACATAATGAAATATTAAGCATATAGAAACATTTTAAGTAAGATACCTCTGATCATTCAGCCTTGTAATCTCTACTTAACAAGTTTAGTGGATCTTGTTGTATTCTCTGTGTAGTTAGTTCTTCATCTCTCTCTTGTCACGAGAATGAATATCTAGTAGAACAGAATTACTCTTTGTTTATTATAGGACATTTTAGAATGTTAAGAATGAACGTTTCAGTTTCCGTGTGAATCCAAAGTATTTGGATCGAATCAACTATTGAACATTTCCTCGAGCCATCATTAATTAGAAAGCAAGCGGTTTTCTTTTAGCAAACAGTTTGATTTGCCTGTAATTCATAATCTTGAATGTCAGGTTATTTGTTTTAAGCAATAAAACAACCGGTTGTCTTCCTCAATTTGTTCTAAATGAAGGAGGCAAGTGAGTCTTCTAGCAGTTATCATTTTGAATAGCTGTTTTAAACACGAAAGCCAGATCGCTTTTTAATTCATTTAATATATACTTTGAAATAATTTCATATCATACCTTATATTATGTATATAAGTTTAATATGAGCCGAACATGTTCAAAGTGTAGAATATTCAAATGTCGTGCATTTCAGTCCACAGCGCGCGGAATAAAGCACAGCAAGACATCCAGTTGTCAGATTAGAATTAAGATATAATTTCCTAGTTTGGAATTTGTATCATTCTAAAAGTCGTACATAGTAAGTTTTTATCGAGTTTCAACCGGAGGCAGATTCCGTTTGACATAGAATCACCAATATGAAATATTTTGTCAGATGTAGACAAAATAGGAATTTCATGTTTAAAAATTCAATGTTGTTTGATTTAAATCACTAATCTAATAGGTTTTGCCACGACAGAGATATTGTCGGGCATGTGCCTTTCATTGTGATTTTCTTTTAAATCAACCACTGCTTAGTTCAATTACACTAATTAATGAATGTCGGAAGCATTATTCATGAACAATTCTTGATTTGAGACTGAAATCAGTTAGGCCTACCCTTGATTACATCCCACCTTTAAAAAAAAAAGGGAAAATACGTTTCGGTGACATTACACAACCTGCCCGAGCAAAAATGAAGCAATTTATTTTATATTTGTGACACATGAATTCCATTTTCAAATACAACTACAATAATGGCCAATATTATGTACCTCAGTAGTCACTTCTCTGCAATTCCAGAGGAAGTTGGTTAACTAAGTATACATCATATCGACAAGCTGGTTTAAAACAATATTACGCACCAAACGATATTATTCCCGTCTTATACATTCCTGCTAAATATTTACATAATATAAGGTGCGAATGAAAGCGAAAAACAATACAGGAATTGTACCATGCTCATTAACTAATATATAGGTTACCTACGAATACAAAATGGAATATGAGAAAATTGATTATGAAGCCGAAATTTCATGGATATTATGACTAAATGTACCCATTTTAAGACGATCAACGTGTAATCTATGGATATAAATAACATTCATTCACTCTAACTCCAACAAAAAATATGTTCTCGGCAAAACCAGTGTGATTACACCATGCATTTTATTTAAATTAACACCTCCTATTTTCATTTAATAAGGGAATATTAATTTTTTCCCTCCAAATATAAATATAATAATATATCCAGTCAGATTGTATGATTGCGCACTGCTTGTATGTAAAATAAAATCATTTAGGGCCAATATGCACCGTGTATATTATTGAATGTTGCCTACATATACATGTTACCTCCGAATACAACATGAAGTCAATGCACGAGAAGCTGTTACTGATTATTTATATAAACATTAATCACCCCCATTGCGATTTAAATCAACTGTCAGAGGATGTCTTTGCGTGAATAACATAAACAACTACACTAATAGGAGTAACAAGATTGAGACATAGGGAGGCTATAATTCAATCAACTTTTAAGACAACAACAAATTATTGATGCACTTGTACGCAAACTACAGAATTTTGTGAAAAGTTACTTACAAAAGCTGAAAGATTGATGCAAAACTTCTCTGTGGCTTGCCGAACGCAGCGCACATTTCTACTTTATTCCAGTCGATACAAGTAGGTAACAACAGAGGGAATAACCACGGTATCGTTATTTGTATTTGAAGGTAAAAGTTCATATTTCAAATTTGCCTACGAATACAGCCTTTTATTGCTGATATTTCAAAAAATGTTGCCTTCAAAATGATAAAACTTGGCACACATGTACATTGTATCACACTTCGCTTATTATATAGATATCATTCACTAATCTGTGTTTATATTAAAATGGCAGTGTTTTAAATAGGTATTCGGAGGTAATGCATTTTTTTTTACCAAACCGATCGTTTCCGCTTTTAAAATTTCTAACAGCTTTATCAAAAAATCGACTTGAATGTGGACAATGCATTTAAGTATTTAACATATTTAGGTATCCTTACAGCACAAATTACACTACCTCAGGCGAATTCTTCCCCGAAAGTGAGATTTAACAAAACATGTATTGGTAGGTAATGTCAAAACTTACCACAGCCAAAAAATTTCAGGGGATTGATCAAAAGTAGCAAAAATTACAAGAGGCATTCTTGAGATATCCACCAATCAAACAGGTAAAATTATTTCCGCTTAAGCTCGTTTTCATCTAAGGGATCACGTCAAAACTCGACCGCCCGGCAACCGCCGGTTACGGCCGGTTCCGTTCGGTTCTCACAAAACGTGTCGTCTGTTATAATATACACACATAATGAGGTCAAATAGTAACACTCTGGTGAACACGGCCGGTTGAAAGTGCCTCGTCACACACGTGAGCAATAACATCTTGAAGTAATGGGCTCTTTTAAGACTTAAAAGTCTCTGTTGACAACCAGTACAATACAGCTATTGATTTTCGCTGGGGTTGGGTTTTTCAATCTGTTTATAGCTCAATTAACTTTTTAAAATCAGTCTATGAATGTTGTTTTTTTATAGAACGATTATAGAGAGAGCTATTATGACCGCAAAGTAACAGATTGATAGTGTAAATTGGTCAGATTACAGCATTAAGTCAACCAGCGGTTGTTCAGTGTTGCATGCGCGAATATTCATATACCAGTAAAACATTTGACCTGGAAGAACCGGGCGGAACCGCCCGTAACCGGCAGTCAACGGGCGGTCGAGTTTTGACGTCTCCCCTAAACGGTTATATGTCTAAAATAAAACCTTAACAACTATTTTGTAAAAAGGGTGAAAAATAGCAGGTTTATTGCTCGCATACGCCCAATTGTGCATAGAAGTTAGTCATATTATATATGGCGCGAAGCGTCTCATCGAGGCGGATACGTATAACACAAAAATAAAATAGTCAAGATATAGATTATTTTATTATAGGCCTGAACATCACGTGTACACTTTTCGTTGGATTCGACCATATACTATTACGATACTTTTCAAAATGGCGATTTCAAATATTGTAAGATGACAATAGGTAAGCCGTCACAATCCCTACCCTCAGACTGTGACGGCTTACCCTACCCCGGGTGGGTAAGGTGGTACCCTCAGTTTGTTTTCGACAAAATGAGCACAAAGGATGTAAACACGATTACCTAGATGCCCTAGGTCGCTTTCTGTTGCATTTTGGTCTCATCGGAGGAAATCCTTAACCCTCCTTAGTAGGACGAGGACACCACATAAGATCGTCTCTGTTCATGTCCATACTATTGATGAATATATCAGTTAAAATGTGCGGGAGTCCGTGCGAAGCACGGGCATCCCGCTAGTTGATTTCAAATAGGGAAGTTTTCTTATAATATTTTTGTCAATGCTTGTTTTAATTATCACTATATTGGAACATCTTATATCTCACGTGTAATGGTATTATTAAGTCCCTCTTTGCTTTCTTTAGTTCCGCTTTGCTTTGAATGTTGCCGCTGGTCAAAATCTTATTGCGAATTTTCCATTGAAACACGCTTTTAAATGAGTTAGACATACCTGTTTCCCTGTTATAGCGTTATACGGTTCCAGGATACGGTCTTGTTTAACATGTTTAAGCAGCTGCCTACTACGCTGCTTCTTTTCAAATCCCATATATAATAACAGTGTGTTCAAACAAATTCATTTCCTCGTTCCTGATCATTTATAACTTGAAATTGATTTATTGTGTTATGAAATAGGCGAGGAGTTGATGCTTTTAATCAAGGGTCTGCTATTCGGAATGTCCATCAAGGTATGTTTCATTTGACCCGTTGTAATATTGATCCATCTCACTCTCATTTGAGAATACCGGTATACGATACGTGATTAGTATGCTTAATGGACTCAACAAGAATTCCTAAGTGAGGTAAAACAGCATGCAACTTGTGACATCAAACTACTAGTAGTATTTACATGGCATTATATTCACTTATGCAGATTATAGGTGCAACGCCATAGGCAAACATCAAGGTAACACTCATCATCCACAATTCAAGAACTACAATCCCGGTCATGATTAGTTGGAACATCCTGGTAATAATAACCCTTTCATGCGTTCCCGTTTTCGCAAAATTTACACTACTGAAGCATTGCTGCCTTTGACGGAAAACTTGAAGCCTTCTTTCCTCAAAATGAACACCCCCCATTGGGCAATGTTGATCCCTTCCAGTATCCCGTAACCATACATTCATGTTTTAACATTGATCCAGGGGAGATCGGAGTTTTTAAACACACGTATAAAAGTTTTCCAACAATATTGGCCGAGATTGTAGGTATTCCATGGCTTTAAAGTCAAGAGTTTAAGTGCAGGGGATCTTACTTGTCGTGGGGTGTGAGTAATGTTCTATAAATCTATACCTAGAACATCGATTGATAGAAGGGGAGAGTGGGGAGTGTTCGCCTCATTTTCTAGAGGTCTAGAGACGCCAATTTTTAGGATAGAATGGACCTATTGATATTATGTGAAAGATTGATATCTTGGCTACATACGACCATGATCTCAGTACTCTAGGCCTTACTGTAAAGGCAAGAGTAAATGAAAATGACAGGTGTCTCAAAAGGCGAACTTGCCCGACGCCGGGGTATGTTCGCCAAATCCGAGGCAAGTTCGCCCTAGGCTCAGAATTAGGCGACACAAAGTACCATAATATCCAATACATATATATTCGTTATTCTTCGTTTTTTTCTTCCAAAATAAAATTCAGGGGTACAAAATAAAAGGGCGGTGCACTTTTGCGGAACATACTCGTTCAGAATTTAAAAGTAATAAGAAATACCACATTCTGAAATATTCTCCTCTAAATATTAGTGTTAACTCCATTCCTGATAACTATTTTTATGATTACAATTATCCTTCAAGAGGAAAATTACAATTTTAAAATTATGCAAAATCATAACTATATCAATCCCTATTGGCGAACCGGCCCCATCATCATAGGGCGTATGTGCCCCATATAGCGTAATAAGTGCATTAACCTATACCACGGATGTCCCACATACATTGATGGGTTCTTAATGATAATTTAGATTAAAACCTTCTCTGCGAATATCTTTGGAAAAAAATCAATATGGAATATGGAAGAAAATTCACTTTTGCGAGGCAAAGCTGGTATTTGGATGATAAGTTGACGTTAATGTGGGAAGCTTGCAATATACTACTGTATCTATAATTGTGTGTTCGCCAAATTCAACCAGTGGCCGCAAAGATGAGAATCACGTTGTGGGCGAACCTGCCCATAGGGCGTACACGCCCGCTCTCCCCTATATGAACATGATATGACTTCTGTTAAGACAAAAGTTTAGAGAGAACTGCAAAATGGTCAACATGGATTCAACAAGAAATCATTAATTTACAATTGAAAACTATTTATGTTGCTCGAAATACAAGATAGAATAAGTATTAAGAGAGAGTATTAATGATGTTCTTACTTTGTAATGCGCGTTTGCTTTCATTATGCAAACAACCTTACATTCCTCGCTCATTGCTAAGAACACGCGCAAACAATGTCATTTTCCCAAGGCGTTTTCTTCTTTCAGAGTTACGTGAGTTTCACCTAATGTCGACAAGAATATCATCAATTGAAAGTGCAAAAGATACATAGACTTTAGATGTATTTCTGACATTATCGTAGCCAGACATACAGGCTGTAACAAAAAAAGTTATACAGTTTTGAAAAAAATATTAAAAATATCTCCCGTAGAATATCTGTTTCGAGTTTTAATGGCCTGCAAGGGGAATTTTCTTAGCTTTCGAATAAGCTTTGTTTCATGACAATCGATGGTCGGTAAGCAGAGATATGATCAATTGTCTAAAGTAGTCATGAAATCACCTGGGCCACTTTGGTTTACTCAATGGTAAAATCACTGGGATGAATATGAATGGAATCGAATCAGGAACATAGCAGTAGAGCGCTCTTGTTAGACAACAATGGTTCTTTTCAAGTGGTTTAAAGTGTTACAAAGAAGGTTAGGTCTTCACAAATAATATTTATTTATTTTATGAATTTATTTATTCAAATGAAATAAAACTATTTGAAAAAATAATTATATAATTATATTGTTCTCCCAAATGTTCCTTGCATGATACCCTAACCATTTAATTTATACAAGCAAGATTGTATGATATTATTGTGAAAGTGGCCCAACCCGATTTCTAGACGACTTAGTAGATTGGTCATAAATTTTAAACGCAAGTAGTTAAAAAGACCAAATAAAATGATTCCGGTAGCCAAAACGGAACTTAACACAGAGTGTAAGAGATTTTGACATTGCATGATTTTAACATGAATTAAAAATAAAATTGTGATTGTATAACTTTTTTTGTTACAGTCTGTATAACCTGACAAGACCGAAGGAGCAATATGGAACGTTTGGGTCAAACGCAATTGCTTAAAACCTTTTCCTGAGGATTACAACATGAAACACCTGGCGGAATTTTTTATTAAAAAGAGACCACCAGATGGCAGTATTGTGTTAGGGGAATATAAGCAGTAACACACACAATACGACAAACCAGCCTCTGGTATTTATCACAACGCAGCTGTGCATGTCGTGTGGATGGGGAAGTAGGGGTGGAGAGCACATTTTACTAAAACTAATTTTTCTCCAATATTAAAGGTACTGTTAATGTTAATTGGGTATGTACTTAAACCTTAAGTGTTATAGGTTAAAAAAATATCGCTACTTGGTCGTTCATGTGACCCTTTACCATGGAATCGGCGGCCATCTTGGATCCTCTTATTAAACTATCTATCGTAGAGTATTGGGACAAAGAGCAAATAAAAGCTGATTGATAAGGCTATAGCATGAACTAGGATCTAAGCAATTGGAAACTATTAGCTAGGGTAAGTATTTGATTTTGTGTTAACCAGAAAACATTTTTTAAATATTTTTTTTACGGAGATGTCAAAAATATGTTTTCATAAGGTTAGAGTCTCCATTCTAGTTCATTTTAAAGCTTATCTTATTAACAGTATTCTGGCCAAATTTGAAGGTCCTAGCCCCTTTAGTTTTAAAGATATTCTGCGCGCACGTCGCAAAATGGTCGAAATTAGTTACGGAGATATCGTCAGTTAAAGGTCGGGTCATTAGTAAATACGAATAATGAATACTCATTAAACGTAATTAATCGTCATTTTTTTGTATCAAATTAACTAAATTTGATTTAAAAATGAAGATTTCACTTATTTAAGGCATCTTAGAACACTAAATATATTACTTATTGGAGTAATCAAATAAAATATGACATTTTTGACCAGAAATGAGATACTTAAAACAATAGAAGACATACGAATTAAATACATGCGTTAATATACGAATTCTTGACTTCGCGACGGACTTGGACGCGCAAAATGTATCATAAAGAAAGCAAAAGAAAGCTAATTCTCTGGGCTGTGATTTAAAGCCAAAAAAACAAAATCCATAATATAAAACCTCTCAACCCCTACTTCCCCCTTAATGAAGCTGAATAAAATAAAATATCCCCGTCGGTCTATGAGCAGATGAGTAGGCAAACATACACTTCCTATGGTAGGGACAATTAACAAGTCTTTGAATTAAGTTTATTTTATCTTGAAAAACGTGCAATATCTCAACTTATGAAGATGGCACACAGTTTAAATGTTGGCATTCTCGCTCCCTCGGTGCTCTTTTGGCATGTTTGGGCTTCATGTACATCGATAAATTAGTGTCACCTCCCTCATATGTCTATGAAAAATCATATCTGTAAGTGGTAAATAAAAGATCATTTTAACATGATTAACCATTATGAATACCGACAAACATCCTTATAAATGTAATCCTTGCATGTTTCGCATTTTCCCACTTGAGTACTTATCTAATCTACAGTACTTGTTATTTAAATACCCGAAATGTTGTCTGATGTCAGGATTACGTACGATATTGAACTTCAGTGTGAGCATGGGCATAATTCTGTTATACCCTACACACCAACATCGGTAGTATGCGTCGTTCTTAAAAATTACGCACTATGAATACCCCCGTGAAGGGTATAACAGAATTACTCCCAACAAAATAAGTTGTCCTCTCGTGCTTCACTTTTTCCATGGAATCTGTAGGTTTTTGAAAATCATCGCAATAGGGACAGTTTCCATGGTTTATGCTTAATCATTTGGTTCATAAAATTATATGACCCGTATTTTTAAGGTGAACACACGTTTAACTTTGACCTTAAACACATCGTTTAACTAAACGCAATTCTCGAGAATGTGTTTAATTTAAAAACGCGCCTGACTCAATGAAAAGTGTCTCACTGTTAACATGGGTATGGGGGTAGGTAAAACGTACATTTAAATAAACTCAGACACCAACTGTTATGCCTTGAATAATTACTCAACCGTGTCCGGTCCCAGCTGCCTCCCAGATCGTGTAGGGTAGTCTTAAAAATACACGTGCATTTGAGGAATTTTGTCGATATTTATTGTAACCCATTTGGGCCACAATAAATTAAATACCTGTATACAGTGAACGCACTACCAATCTGGGGACGAGAGAGGGTCGCATAGTTTAAAAAGCAGGTATTGTTAAAATATGTCGTTTAAAACTCGCCTTTAATTTAGACACGAGTTTAGTTAATTACGGTTTTACGCTAAAACCGCGTTTTACGAGCACATGACCCTATTGTTGTCCCCGTGTATCACCCTAAAGTCCTACATCTTGTTTGTTTTGTTTAAACAGCTATATGGCCATGTGTTTTGAACTGACCACCCAAAAAGGGTGGTGGCGTTGAGTTTTTGGTGACGAATCATCCATCTCTCTCTTTAAACTCAACAACTAAATGGGGGTAGAACTATGGTCTAGGTGTCATTTGAAAGCCTATTTATCTAGCTACATTGTGTGAATAAATCAGGTATTTCCATAACTCTTTGGCTGAGATATGATTGATTATATTTCGAAAGTCAGGGGTGGTGGCGGTGGCGGTGGCGGCGGTGGCGGTGGTGGCGGCGGTGGCGGTGGCGCTGTGTACAATCTCTATGGGGAAAATAGAAAATGTTCCCAATTATACTTTCAATTTAAAATAACTCCTCATCCCTGTATGGTACAATCATGATTTTGCTCTCATTTTATAGATTGTTTTATATTCTATAAGCTTCTGTTTTAACAAACGTGTCAATTATTATGCAAAAAATTGTAATTATGAATCGATTGCATTGTTCTTGGCTTTCTCCCTATTCGCTACACAGTGAACTTGCCATAATTCATCGGTTTTACATCATGACTATAACAACAACAAAAGTATTCAACCGATGAAAGCCACATTTTATATTTTTGAAAAGCTCTCAAATAGGGGAATTCAAAAATACCGTTTAAAAATATATTTGAAGACTCTAATATAATTTCTATAGGTACACACAAATATTATTGACCTTTAATCAAAATATATATTTTTTTCTCGATAATTGTTAAACATTCCTTATCACAAAGTGTTACCATTAGATCCTATCTAAATTCAAATAGTTGGATTCCTTGTGAGATTACCGTTCAGAAAACATATACTTTTTATGGGGTAAAACAAGTATATATTGCGATATGCTAATTCGAATCTCAGATGGAGAAAAATGCTAAAATCAGGACATGCAACGGGAAGACTGGCGAGTTCAAAATACATGGCCATATACTACTCTGCCTATTATTCGAATCCCATATCCAATAAAAGTGTGCTCAAAATTCATTTCCTGACCATTTAGAACTTGAAATTGATTTAATTTGTTGTGAAATTGACTTCTTAGGTACACAACGAGGACTATTTCAAGCTAAACTCTTTTAAGGGTCTGCTATATGGAATGTCCATCAAGACATGATGTTATTCGACCCGGGATAAAATTGATCTACGCTCAATCTTGTTTCTGTAAAATATAAAGTGAATAGTATGTTTAATGGACGCAGCAAGAATTCCGAATGTAGGTAAGACATCACACAACTTATTACATCGCACTATTTACATTGCACTATTTAGGTATGCAGAACTTCATACACGTGCCAACCATAATGCAAGCATTAAGTCAACACTAACCATCCACTCAAGAACTAGGTATTTCATAGATTCAAAGTCAAGAGTTTAAGTGCTGGTAATCTCATTTGTCGTGGGAGTAGTATTCTATAAATCTATAATACCAGGAACCTTAATCGGTTTGATTTCGATTATAAAGTGCTCAACAAAAGAAAGTCGTACACTTTGTTTAGGTCATTTAAAGTAACTTTCGACTATTTTTTTACCAAACAGGCTAAATAAACATTTGGATGAATCTTTTAGGCACATTTTGATACCAAACATAACACCTAACAACAAAGATAAACCATGATTAGCACCATTTATAGAAAATTAGTCACTTTTCAAAAGTCACATTTCCAATACACTACGCGGAAGAAAACACCAATTGTTAACAAGCACATAATGCCCTTTATGTTCGGAATCAAATATCCCGCTCACTAAGTGTACGCCCAGCGCAAGGTAGTGTACATGGCTGCACTGTGTGATCGATTGCCCGCCGGTCAATCCTGGTTAATAACAGTGTCACGCATGGGGTGAACCTCGCACACACACATTTTCCTCCCGTGTAGTAATTGAAAATGTGACTTTTGAAAAGTGACTAATTTTCTTTAAATGGCGCTAATCATGGTTTATCTTTGTTGCTAGGTGTTATGTTTGGTATCAAAATGTGCCTAAAAGATTCATCCAAATGTCTATCTAGCCTGTTTGGTAAAAAAACAATCAAAATTTACTTTAATTGACCTAAACAAAGTGTACGACTTTCTTTTGTTGAGCACTTTAGTATGATTATGTTGGGCTCAACTAATCCTTTGGGTGAATTCTTTTAGGGAGGATATATTCTAAACTACACCGTTCACTCGGCGAATCATGAAGCTAATACACAATGAGAAAGGTTTCGTTACGCAATCCTAATCATGCAATTGCCCCATCAATTGCGCACACCTCTTCTTTAATCGATGATAATCAATTATTAATTGAGGTAATAATGGGAATCATCATAATATTTTAACTTCAGAACTAAGAAATTGTACGTCGGGTGCAGCTCCGGGAAAATAGTCCCAAAGTAAAATATTTAGAATCTTTACAACTGTTTAACATGTTAAAAGTCATTCCCTAATTCATAACCGGCATCTAAAATCGTCATTAACGATACGGACGTAACACTTACTATTATCTTGTATTATTCACAGAAAAGTCATACTGAATGACATTTTCTTCATACGATACCCCATTAAAAAACGAAATGTGTTTGGCCTCCGTGGCATTAGTTTGTTTACTGGTTCGAACTTGATACGATACGCATTATACGCGTAATTCAAGACTTTCTGTAAGGCTGATTGCATAATCAGGTCGCTTTGCGATCCTGGTCGTTCCCGATGATGTAATTCATGTACGGTAATTTGTTGTTCTATCGAATGCAATCAAGTCAGCGGCGATCTCACGCAACTTTCCAACAGTTGGACAGGTCGTACCAGTCGCTAGGCCTGAATCATTGTTGACTTCAATCCAACTCCGTGTGCGACTGGTGGTTCGATCTGTCGAGTTGCTGTGAGCGATTTGCGTTTCATAGACCTCCCGAGCGACTCCAAATCGCCACAATCTGCGACTGGCTAGTACATGTACATGAGTGACACGGTACCCGTGAGTTCCATGAAAGGCATCAAATTGGGACGCAATGCGTTTATTCGTGAGGTTTTGCATGAGTTAGGCTATAGAGTCCTAGTACTACAGTGCAACAGAGCATAAAGTTCCAAAAGTGCATGTTATTGAAATTACGCTCTAATTCAAAAAGTAACATAATGTAAGACAAGGAGACTATATCATATTATAGAATACAGCTTGGTGATTTAATGTAATAGAAAAAAATGGTTTGACCTTATTTGCATATAATTAGCATATTATAAAGAAATACATTACAAATTTGCTTTTTGGAATTTCCAGCAAAAACTATAAATGCTATTAACACCAAAGTTTCAGGAAATGAAGTTCCCATCATTGCCAACAATACCGTCTGAGAAAAAGTTCACATTTATCTTTACTTTTAACAAAATCCCAAAATCTGTCTTAATTAAGCTTAATTAATGACCAAACTCGTTGAAATTATTAAGTAATACTGTGTATCCAAACCAGACTTGCATGGTATCAAATTAAAGGTAAAGATGTGCTTAAAAGAATGGTCTGAGCAGATAATTCAATATCCCTTTAGTACTTAAGATATCGTCCTCCAAACATTTAGTATGTTTAAAAAGAGAAAAAAACCACATGTAACCACTATTTCATACAACTGTACACAGACTTGGCAACAGTCTATTAACACTTGTGCAGCCATGCACGCAAACAATGGAAGGAATATTTAAGGACATGACAACGCTAAGGGATCAATGGTTTAAAAGAAATTTGCCAGTGTGCAGTCAAGAGTTTAAGCATAATGCATGTATGTATGTTACTTTAGGTGGGGGTGTGCTGACATGCATGGGTGTACAAACAGGTATCGTGTTAAAGGCCTGCACTAAGTCTAAATAATAATAAAAGTTTAATTAGTCAAGGCCATGAAAGGAAGTAGGCAGTAGCTGGTTGGATTAGCGTGTATGGATAATCAAGTATTGGCTAATCCGAAATCAGGTTTAATAAGAAATGTAACAATGCTGATAATCATACAAGGACACGAAATAGCACTTTAAAACAAAGCTGTTTTAATGATGTATGATACACATACTTAGGATTGAAATGTTCATTGTTGTACAACAATCAGGAGGCACTATATTTATAATTCAATATTTGGAACTTTATGCTCGGTTGCACTAGTACGTATGTGTGACATTCTCGTAGACAGACATGCAATCTAATACCACCGATAGCATTTTGAAACATCAAGATCAAACGTAGTTGCTGAAAATATTTGTCTATGGATTGTCAGATGAAATAGGCTTACCTGGCGGAATAATTCGTCGCTGTTCTGACATAACGACACATTACAACAGAATTAAGTAAAGTGATGTGTCGTTATGTCAGAACAGCGACGAATTATTAAAAGAGACCACAGATGGCGCTATTGTGGTAACCAGACGATGCTGGCCACGATTTGCCTTAATTTGCGACATGTATTGGTTTGAGGATACCCATCGAACAATTGTAAATACCACATTCCTAATTTAAATAATCCCAAAACCGATGGAAAATCAACTCCGTGAACATCAAATTAGTCGTCGCGCGTGTACCTCGGAATTTCATATTATTCACCTTGATTTTAAGTCGAAATGGCAAAAGTCATAAAAATAAAATAAAATAATACATGTACATGTATAGTACTATATTTAGGCCTTTATAATGTAGTTTTATGGCTATGGGGAAATAATGAAAATTAAACAAGTATATTCTAAATTCGACACCATCAAATCTGCTTTCGTGGTCCATCGTTTATGATTTCTGTTTTTCTGTTGTAAAGTCTATTTTCGCCATTGTTTGTCATTTATTTTTGTCACAAATTACATTGTTGTATTGTCAAACATTACGATTTTGATTTATATCCCATTTAAATAAAACTGCGAAGGAAGAAAATAGAGTGCCCTTTTCAATAAATGCGGAATAAGATCGTTAAAGCCAGTGTTTCCAGGGTGTTGTGAAAGTATCCGAACGATACCAGTGGTGGCCGCCATCGTCTGGTGGTAACATACATAAAACATCTGCACAGCTTTAGGAATTGAAGCCTTTGGTATTTATCACAATGCATCTGTGCATGTCGTTTGGATATGTCGAAATGAAATCCGAGTCACGTTTGTCATAGCTGAAAAGCTAAAAGTTGAAGCAAATAAAATCTCCGTCGGCCTCAGAATAGGTAAACATTTTATCCTGTGGTAAGGAGAACGAGTTTTCTAGACAAGAACACAATATTTGTTGACGCGCGTGCAGTGCCACAATCGGTAGAGATAGCACTAGAATGTTGTTTGTCTCCACATCGGAGCCCCTCGGTGCATTAATATTCGTGTTTTGTCAGACTACTACTATATATAACACTCAATACTACTCTTTGTCACCGTAAGATGCGATATGACGTCAGCGCGTAACCTTGTCTTGATCCCGCGGGCATGCACAGACGTCGCATTGGAGATTCGCGTGGAATTATTATACGATGAGTAGCATCTGTTGACGACACCCCATGATAACCTAGAGTTAAAATTGATCCTGTAATCCTGACATATTGTTCCCGTAATGGTCACAAACTGGCATCGCATGGATAATTAAATGCCTATTTTCATTTAGATTATAGCATCAAACATGCATCAATATCCTCAAGTGACTCTTGATGATCCCTCAATTCAGAGGACCAAAGCAGTCTCAATCAACTCGTCTGACTGTGCAATATCTACAAATACTCCTTGCTCACGTGATTGCTTAACTCAGGTGTTGTCTCCAATCTAAGATGGCCGACCCTCCACACTTTTCGGTCTTTCTATTGAAAGCCTTCACTGTCCCCCAAACGTGTTCATGATATGACCGCCATGCTTATCATGCTTATTGTCCTTCTGCAGTTGCCCGTACTCTTGGTGTCGCGTTTGACAACGATCTAATAATATTGACACAGCAGGTGAACAGCATCTGTTATTCCGCAGCGCTAGCCATCTATACAATTGGTCAAATTCGGAAATATCTTGATCTGAAAACAACTAAAAGACTCATCCGCGCATTTGTGACGTCGCGCCTTGTGACTATTGTAACTGTCTGCTTTATGCCTTACCACAATATCTGATTGGTAAGCTTCAGCTTGTACACAATTCTGCGGCTCGGCTCACTGCGTTGAAACGCAACCACGTCAGTGACATATTGAGGGATCGTCACTGGTTGCAAAGTACTTTCTGTTGACTAGATAGTTTGACGTGATGCTATTTCCGTCATGCTAGTGCTTTTGGTATATCTGCTTCTGTGAACTTTCCTGCATTTGTTTGCATCTGTATCTTGCTTTTATGTTCTATATTTGTTACTTTGTTTTGGTAGTTAAAGAATGTAACATATGACTGTTTTCTTAATTTTTTAATTTATGGTTTTTGTAATTATGTATTTGTTTTATCTTTGTGCGGCGCAATGTGTTTCCTAATGGTTTGATATGCGTCTTTTAAATGCCTGTTTATTAGTGTTATTATTATTATTATTATTATTATTATTATTATTATTATTATTATTATTATTATTATTATTATTATTAGTATTAGTGTTATTATTATTATTATTATTATTATAATAATAATAATTATTATTATCATTATCATTATTGTTCGAGAGTTCATTTCGAGAAGAAAAAAATAGAATCCCGAGCTACTGCTATATGTAGCTTTCAAGAACTATGTTATTCCTTTCACTAGAATCAATCCTGAGTTATTCCAATAGATAAATTTGCGAGTTTCGATGGTTAGCATCTGATATAATACGGGGTTTTAAATTATAACATACAATATTTATAAGTAGAATTTGTCAGACAAGACGATTGATTATTAAAGAGAACCACAAAATGGGTGAGAATGACGGAATGACGCGGAGGTGACAAAGAGCAAAGTGTTTATCAATAAGTATGCTTTTTCTACAGTTCATGTCACTGCATATATGCTCATGGTGAAGGTGCTACTGCTTTGAATTAACTTGAATTAACACCTTGTCACTGTTTGTGGTGCCTAAATTATGCAGGGAATAGCATACTGCCTAACATCAAGTGAAATGTCATGAATCTCACAGTATCGGATATCCTGCAGTATCTTTTCCTGCAAAGTATAGAATATAGAAACCTGTTACCGCTATCTTGGTTAGGAAAAAATGATCATGAACTTTAAAAGTGGGATCCACTCGAACCAATATCACTTTTACGATGTTTACACACTTAGAAATAGGTAGTTAAATATTGACTGTTTTTGGGAAATAATTTTAAAACAACCCCTTATAAGTTAATTTTGACCTCCATATGAGGTTGTCCTTCAACGTTTGACTTGATATGAAGTGGAAAATGACTATGTTAACATAATAGTATTTTGACTGGTTTGGGGTCACTTTGAAATAGCCCTGGATGTAGTTAATTTGACCACCATACGGGGTTGATATTTGCCTTTCGATTTTGAATGTAGTTTAAAATTCGACCACTTTGTATGTAGTTAATAAAATGAAGTTACAATTTAACTGCAGCAAAAAGTCATCTTCAAAATGACTACCATGCCAGTCAAATAATGTTCCTGTTAAATATTTATAGATATTTTTGACATAACAATAGCTCAATCCTTTCGAAGGATAACAGCAAATATTATTTCCATGTATTCAATTTCATCTACAATAATATGAGATTTAATTAAAGATTATTTGAAAAACATGTCTTACAACGCCGGCGTCTTGATTAGGCAAATCATCTCACAACTTACATAAATAACACCATGGAATGTCAATTCTTAGGATAGTATATAGGTAGATATCTAACCAAAAGAATTCAAGACGTCACTACCTGATGGCAGTAATTGTTCAAACATCAGAAGCACATAATATCAGAGGCACATTCATTGTTGTTACGAAGTAATAAACACGTTGTTCAAAGCCTTATACGGGTTTTCTTGGCCCGGAATGAACCGACCACATGTTTCCCGACTTACAAATTAGATTAACCAATCTGAGTTAAACCTTTGACTATAATGAAGTCAACATTTGACTACAATGAAGTCAAATTTTGACTACTTTTTTAGTTGATATTGACTATTTTCAGTGTCAAAATGATTTGACTACCCACACAGGGTTGCTATGGTTGACCCTAAAGGTATTCGAATTTTGCCCCTTTTGTAGTTTGTATTGACTATTTTCAGGGTCAAATTATTTGACTATCCATACAGGGTTAAAAACGACTTCAATGTATGTGGTGTATAGTTGACCGTCAGAAGGTAGTAAAAAATGACTAATTAAGGGTCAATTTTAACTACCTATGTTTAAGTGTGTAGTCACTATAATGTTTAGTTACTCGGATACCCACTGTATGGATTTCGGAGCTCCGGTTAATTATGAAATCAAATAAAACATGTCAGTGTCACCGTTCCAGAATGGGCATATTCAAATGTAACTTTTAATGTAATGTGCATAGTGTGACGCACATTAATAAATCATTCAAAGGTTGATGACACATATTAGTTGGATCGCTGCATCCATCAACCAAAGTTATGCTCCCAGGGCGTATTCAGATTGGTATTTGTATACCCCAGTTTACAATGACAAGTACTTACTTGTTATCATTGTTATTCAATAACATCCCTTCACACACTTGAAATAGAAATTCATTAAGAAAATAATTTTAAGCGTTGCTTAATAGGCAGAATAACTTGGGGATACATCATTATTATTTCGTAAGTCTGCGTTTCAATTAGCGGTTCTCTTGACACTAGCCTCATGGCAATGGTGGTGTTATTAGGTAATGTTTTTATTAGTGTAATGTATTCAAAACTGTCACACAGTTCCAGGTTGGTATAGGAATCAGGTAATTCGACTATAGTTCATGTATCCAATGGATAAGCAATAGCTTCGAAAATATGTATACGTGCGTGTCCTACATTATGATTAGGGAGTTGAATACAAATAAGATTGATGTACACAACGTTTGATAAAAAGGTCGCGTGTTTAGCGTTTTTAGCTCAAAACCACGTTTAAATACGTACGAGAATATGGCCCTGTATATTTAATTCTTCTTGGTTTTAGACGACATTAAGCTATTATCTTGTTGTTTGTAAGGTCATATTACGTAGACAAACCCAGTATTCGGTTTCATCTATATACATCTGTAGTCAATTGTAGAGGAAATGCTACCAACGTACACGCTTGAAATGAGTGTCAAATGTTGCTGGGTACAAAAGAAATGTGTAGTTTTTAACCAAATATTGTGCTTAACATCGATTTCGTAAATCCCAGCTTTTTGTAGGTAAAATGTGATATGATTTATACATTTATAGTCCTGTAGCATAAAAGAATAGTCTTATAGGAGTGAAGTAGTGACATATCTGGTCTGAGATCTAGGCCATATTTCCTATACCTATTGCGTATAATAATCTTATAAGCTTACACAAGTAGTACAGGAGCATTACTGCTACTTCACTCCTAAAATAATATAAATTGTCTTAATATAACTATAACATGAATAAACATATCACAATTTCCAAATCCGGGATTAAGTCTTCAAGGCCTGCCTCCAGCAAGAAAGCTTTGACCGTTGTCACCCGCTATAGCTTAAATAGGCAAAGAATATGCATAATGTAGTGTAAAGTGTTACACAACAAAAGGGTAAATTGCCTACACAGCATTATTGGGTAAAGGAAATGTACCCAATTTATGTGTACCAAAATGACACAAGTGTTGGGTAAAACCTCTACACAACTCCGGTTGTGTAAAGTGTTACACATAATTGGGTAAACATTTACCCAACGACAGTGGCGGCGAAGCGCGCAATTTGTTTTGCCATTTTACACTAAAACTGTCAAATTTGGTCTAATTTTAACTAATTTGGTAAGCAAATTGCAAAATTTGTTCTAATTATACCTAATATGGAGATGAAATGTGCGCGCAGCGCGCCAAAATTTGATATTTTATTCTAAAATGGTCAAATTTGGTCAAATTTTAACCTTTTTGAAATCAATGCCCCCCGTTGCGCCTCCACTGCCCAACGATATTGTCATGCCATAAATTGCCCGCTTAGAAGCGCTATTAATTCGCTCTGGTAAACCTATTGTTATCAATACGACGAGAGGATTACCCAGTGCATATATTTAAATTCAGGGCTAACTGCATGGGTAAGTTTCCATTATGTTGCAAATTACATCTACTCTCATGCGTTTAAACTACTCAATGGGCGTTGCAATACTTCCAATACAGCCGATTGGTTGCACACGAGAATTATGTCAGATATAGCAACCAGCTTGGATGGGAAGGCGAATATTTAAATTTGTTGACGGTTTTTTAGGGCATCAATTTATAGCGCTGCTAAGTGGGCCTTGTAACCTAATGTGACAAAGTTATAAACTTTGTTGGGCAAAACACTTCCACATCATCAACTACTTCGTTAGCTCAGTCGATTACGGCGTTCGCAAGTGTTATTGCTCTAAACGGTCAAGTCTACGAAAATAATATTAACAGATGATTTTAGTTTGGCAAAATTTCGCATGTTCTGTCATTCTCTGCGTTACCGATCGATGTAACTGTTACCCAACACATTTGACAAGAGAAAATTAAATATAGCTTAAATCGAGCGTGCAAATACATCGAAAGCAGCTATGAAACGTTCCCATGACTTAGAAAACACGGTAACCCTTTGGCTAATATAATTTATCCAGCTAAACAAATTATATTGGAGTCGTTATGTCAGTATCCTAGTGATATGAATTAATCTGTACTTTGTCAAAGGGAAGACGATAGCGCCTGAAGATAGATTATGTGTAGGGCGAGATATGTTACTGTACCCCATATCAGCTGTGTACTATGAATGTCACGTACCTATGTAATGCGGTCACAATAGCACCGTTTTGCTATGTCACTTACATTATTACTCTTCCGATATCTTCTGTGTATCGCAGGTACGTCGTGACTCCTGCTACTCTGCTTTGTTGCACCACGTTAACCCAATTTTAACTTGTATTTCACGATTAGTTTTCTTTTCTCCCAAACAATAATGTATCTCTGATGAAAAATTCGTCAATTGTCACTTTTATTAATATTTGTGACAGGAAACAGACGACACAAACAATACTTTGTGTTACCATGGGAATAGTGTTATAAGGGAATCCGAGATCATTTGTACTTGTGGCTGTTTCCTCTTTGAAATATCTCAGTTTGACACTGATCCATATTTATGAGACTCGATTTTCAATAATGTGTGCCATGAATGACGTCGATGCATCACTACCGATGACTTAAAATCGATTTAGAGAATAATGGTATTATTTTAGCCTCTTCTGTCGTGTATCCGTCATGTCATATCACTCGGGCGACACTTTAAGCATGTTAAAGCCTAAAAAAAAGAGGTTTGTTTGCCCAAACACGACCGACCCATAAAATCTCAAAACCCCATGCCTTTTTTTCCTCTTTTTTTGTTGAGATTTCATTTTTTTTTAAAATAATGTTTTATGTTGAAAAAATATATGTATTGAATGATATGTTCATCTTAATTTGCCAAACTAATCAACAAAACTACCCTGTAATTGACTTATTCCCACATATCCACCTTTTAAAACACTAAGGAGATGCAAATCCAAAATCCTACCACTATCTAGTGAAAATCAGAACATGTCAGACTATCCAGCATGGTCTAATCAAGCATGGTCTGAAGGTTTGTACTACAGGCTGCCAGCTGCATTATTAAAACAAAATACATGTATTATCCCAAACCAGCCAGGCTACGTTTTATGGTGTGTAAAACGGGGGAGGGGGAAAAAGTATGATTTTTTAACTAAATAATCGCCGCAAACCCCTTGGACCGGACCTCCGATCACCAAGCCGCGTCCTAGCCACTCGGCTAACCTGATAACGCTCACACGGGCAACGATTTTGTACACACATATGAAGCTTGGTTGATGACGTCATCGAATGAAATGCTACATGTGTATAGCATGCGCGTGGACACAGTTTTTGCCGTAGTGAATCGTAGTGTAGGAGGAAGGTTAGGGTTTTAAAAAACATTAAAGTGTATTAACATCAAATTGTTTAGTCCTTTTCTTCTCTAAAAAGTGGCTATAGCCACCAAAAAAAAGAAAAAAAGAGAAAAAAAAGGTAATCGACCTACCGACCCACTTTTTTCAACTCTTGTTTGGGCAAACAAACCTTCTTTTTTAGGCCTAAACAGCGTTACGCTCGATTCATACGATTACACACAATATTACATAGAGGGCGTTTAAAAAAAAAGTTTCAATAAATAGCGATATTTTAACATATTTCAGCATTGTTTTTATCAAGTTTTGCTGCTTTTTTAACTGCCGTAACTTCTTCATTATTCATTTAATCTGTATAAAAGTATACATTTTTTGCAGGAATGTATCCAACCATGATCATGAAATTGACCATTTGGAAAAAATTATAAAAAACACGTTTTTTGACCCATTTTAGGTTCTGCAAAGATAACTCAAAATATATTGTGTCAAATGTTGTCATACTAGTTTAATCACCGCGAGATCACCCTGTGTGGTATCGTGATAATTCACACAGAAAGGCGCGAGATCACCCTGTGTGGTATCGTGACATATCACACATAAAGGCGTGAGATCTCCCTGTTTGGTATCGTGACATATCACACAGAAAGGCGCGAGATCACCCTGTGTGGTATCGTGACATATCACACAGAAAGGCGCGAGATCACCCTGTGTAGTATCGTGACATATCACACAGAAAGTGACGGAGCGAACACAGTTTTTCAAGTGTTGAACAATATTATTATTTCAAACTTAAGAGTGTTTAAGCTTACGATGACTTGTGAAGCAATATAATTCTTTAATAAAACGTCATTTACGCCAAGAAATATTGTATGAATAGCTATGTAAGTTTCCAACAAAATAGTTCAAACAATATGCTTATCCTGATTATTTTATCCACTTAGGAGACGAGTGTACTTTTAAAAGCCTAATCCAATATTTTACTCATCCTTTACATTGTTAATATAGAACAAAGATTCCGAATTGAAGACTGAAATTGGAGATATACAAAGAATACTAGTTTCGAGAAAGCGTTTAAAAGTGTTTGAAATTTCACAATGCTATAAACATTGCGTAGTATTAAAGTCTTGTTTGGTAGAAGTAGTCTTAACCAAAAGATTATCATTTCTGACAAACTAAAATGTTGCGGCAATTAACGATTTCTTTAAATCAATAATCTCTTTCATGGACTTGAGTACTTCTTCCATTATAATCATGATCCAGATCGAAACAATCAAACAATCAACACGGAATGTTCAAATACTTTATAAATTGTTAGGTATTTAAAGTAGTATTTAGGAAGCCGCTTTTTCTGTGTGTGTAGTTGTACCAGTCTGTAAGCATCCACTTTGTCAGTAAAATAAATCACAGACAAGAAGATTATGTGACGTCAATAAAGCAAATGCTAGAATTAGAATATTGTATTTACTTGTGAATGAAGTAAGCGGTAGATTAATATAGATTTGTAGTTGAATGGTTTAGAATACTAATACCTTTGTCAACGTGTTTAGTCTGCAAAGTGTAGTTGGTGTATGAACCAATTTAGACTAACTTAAAGGGGCGTGTACATCTCAAGTGTTTGTCCTGGACAAAAATCACATGACTCCCTACGTATCTGAGTCTCCGGATTCCCATGTAATAATACCCATGGTGCAATAGATTTGCCGCGAATTTTAATCGACAAAAGGTAATGTTGAAATTATTGTACGAACGAACTGTGTCTAGAATAGTTTCAAAAAGAAGTGCAATGCATAATAATGAAATCAGAATTACAATCTCCTTCAGCATATAATCAACTTTTGGGCGATAACCTTTGATAAAAACGCACAACAATCGAAATATAAAGCATTTTACCCTCCGATTTCAGTGATATTTGTATTTTAAACTCTATCTAATTTTATTTTAAAACTGTTTTATGCATAGTTTTCATTAGCTCAAATGGTAGAGCGCTGGCTTCACAATCATGAGGTCAGTGGTTCGAATCTTGTAAATGTCTTTTTCTTTTTGTTATTACACTCTTTTTTTTTTAATAACAGGATTGCTTATAATCGTTCGCTATATATTTATTGAATGTTGAATAATACTTTTTCATTTGCAATTTCACTATGATAAAGAATGTCCTGTAAATATAATTGTGTTGATTGAACCATATGAACTATGGAGTCCCTAGCACGTCTATAATGGACATGGTCTGCAAAGACCAATTGTTATGTAAATAAGAAGCCAGTCGGCTTATATCCGTGAATCGATTTTTTTAGTTACTTCTACACAGATATTTGTAATTTGCTCCAATCTTCAAAAAAGAGAGTTGTATCTTCAAAAATACATTACGCAGTTCACGGCTTACGCGGCCTGGTATGGGCGACAGTATTTTGGCGTAGATTTGATACCGTGCTGAACTCATCATGCTCATCGCTGCAAGAGCGCAATTATAATATAAAATGCTGTCCGCTGTCCTAAATCTCTCTCGTCTTGACTCCCGGTCCTGAGCACATCATAACCCAATATTTGTATTGTGCCACTACTGTGAGACTACAGGGCCGTAAGACACTTTTTTCAAAGGGGGGGGGGGGGGGGGGGGGGGGGGGGGGGGCGTTTAAATAAAAAAAATCACCGGAAGATTTTTGTGAGTCAATTATGCGCGTGTAGCCACCATCGCCCCCCCCCCCCTTCTTACGGGCCTGGACTAAATAAGTGGGTATGCCGACTATAGTTTTATGTCAAATCTCAACATAATTGAGGCTACCGACGTAACGGATGCGCCAAAAAGTGGCTCTATAAGATGTAAAATAAGCTGAAACCATCTAAAAATGCTCATTTATTGTTTTGTTCATATAATTATACAAAGACCGTTTGAACCAATATATCTATCCATTAATATATCCATCTTTCTATATATCTAAACACGTTCTTTTGATACCCTTTTAAACTTCAGTGAAATAATTCAACAAGTTAAAAAAAATATCTGAGGCCCCATGGCCATATGAGCTAAAATGTTTGATCGCATAACTTAAATAAGACACATTGATTCAACATGGTAAACACGTGCTGATAATTTTTCAGATTTCATTTTTTATATTCATGCGGCTTTTGCAAAAACAAATTGTCAACAAAACTTCAGTTTTATGCTAACATTAAATACATGAGACGTACTCCAAAGTGTTCAAAATCTTCAGTTGTATGCTAACACTAAATAAATGACACGTATTCAGAGAACATTTCAATGTCAAATGCGCAAATTGTCCAATTTCCAATTTGGTGCATTTATTTATATACAGGCTGTCCCAAAATGATATAGTAGGCTGCGCCTACCCATCGATGCCCATCATTAAAATCAATGAGATTCAGGTCCAGGTTTTTTCATCATCTTTGACATAACCATTTCATTAAAATGTTACGATCACGAATATCGGAATTATTTCACCTCTTTGGCAAAGTATAAAAGGGTGGGGTGTGTGTGTTAACACTTTCCACGCGGCATGCGTCTATGAACCGAACAAAATGTTTCAAAAATGTCAAAATTATTGAATTTCCATCACCATATTTGGAATCACCACAAGAAATACATTAAAATAAGTACAAATATACCTTGTATTGATTCACTAATTCTTGAGATTACTTGAAATTTCGGAAAGGCTTTTGAAACATCTGTTTTGTGTGGTAAAACTAAAATAGCCGCGTGGAAAGTTTTAAACTTGTTTGAAAGAAACATAAATAGTCTCTCAATGCCTTGTCTGCTATTGTTCCCGTCTGTTATAAACTGTTGTTCGTTATGGTTGTTCAAATCAATAACATCCTTTAATTTGAAGAGTAAAAATGGATCGTCACACATCACTTAAGTGTGACGAACTTCTTTATGTGTTAGGGTGTACTTTGTTTTACTTTGATTTCATTGCAATATTGTAGATTCTTTACCATGTTTACAGTGGGTGTGGTTTTGGATGTCACTGGACTGTGATTGGTGTTTTATTGCTGATTTTCATCCGATACACAATATAAACTGCTAACAAAAAGTATCGAAACACTTAGAAATGATCCAATACATAACGGCTCGAAAGGGTATGCATTAATCGAAGCACATAACCTAGTGCATAATTTTGTTCTGCGTATTTTGACACCTCGATCGTTGAGATACGATGTTGCGGGGCGGAGTTATTGTCATTTCAATGATCGTGGGTCCACTTTCCAAAGTGACACTCATCCCTATTGAAAATCACGAATTTGATCATTCCAAACAGTAATGCAAACCTCTTTCTAATAGGATGATTGTCACTTTTGAAACTGGACCCACGACCATCGAAATGACAATAACTCCGCTCCGCAACATCGTATCTTATCGATCGAGGTGTCAAAATACGCAGAACAATATTATACACTTGGTTATTTGCTTCGATTAATGCATACCCTTTCGAGCCGCTATATATTGGATCATTTCTAAGTGTTTCGTTACTTTTTGTGAGCAGTTTATATTATGAGACATTTAGGGCGGGGCTTGATTCGTTTGAATAATGATACATTCAGTGCGCATGATCATTGCGTTAGCGCCCCCTACACAAAGTCGCCGGCGTATGCGTTGTGCGTGTAACCCAGCGTTGCCATATGCGCGTGTGCTAAAGAACGCAATTAATTCGAAGCAAGAAGTTGGTAAACAGCTCGATGGATTCGCCGATTTTATAAAGGGGGAAAGTTGTTGTACGTTTAGAGAATAAAACATAGTTCTTAGCTGTTTTGCTATAGACGATGGTCTTATAGTGTATAGGCTGTACCATATTTGGAGTCGTGTATGGTCGCCGCAGGCGTCAATACACGACGACACAAATATGGTACAGCCTATACATTATAAGACCATACGCGTCTATAGCAAAACAGCTAAGAACTATGTTTTATTCTCATTCTAATATTTAGTTTATTAGTTATTAGTTATTTTGATCTTTTATCATAAAATAACGCAGTTTGTTAGATTTATTTTAAACAAACAACAACAAATTTCCCCCTTTATAAAATCGGCGAATCCAGCTGTTTTTCAACATCCTGCTTCAAATTAATCGCGTTATTTAGCACACCCGCACCTGTCATCGCTGCGTTATACCCACAACGCATACGGCGGCGACTTTGTGTAGGGGACGCTAACGCGATGACGCCAGTGGCGTAGCTCAGGGGGGGGGGGGGGGGGGAAATGCCCCCCCCCCCCCTGACAGAAAAAAAAACATTTGTGCCCCCAGCCCCTCTAAAAAAAATTAAAAGGAGGAAAAAAATGAAAAATCGGCAAATAATGATAAAAGACCGAGATGGCGGGCGGTTATATATTTAGAGAATAAAACATAGTTCTTAGCTGTTTTGCTATAGACGATGGTCTTATAATGTATAGGCTGTACCATATTTGGAGTCGTGTATGGTCGCCGCAGGCGGCCATACACGACGACACAAATATGGTACAGCCTATACATTATAAGACCATCGTCTATAGCAAAACAGCTAAGAACTATGTTTTATTCTCATTCTTATTTAGTTTATTGGTTATTTTGAACTTTTATCATAAAAAACCGCAGTTTGTTAGATTTATTTTAAACAAACAACAACAAATTTCCCCCTTTATAAAATCGGCGAATCCAGCCAGCTGTTTTCCAACATCCTGCTTCAAATTAATCGCGTTCTTTAGCACATGCGCACCTGTCATCGCTGCGTTATACCCACAACGCACACGGCGGCGACTTTGTGTAGGGCACGCTAACGCGATGACGCGTTGATCATACGCGCTGAAGGTATTATTTTTCGAATGAATTAAACCCCGCCCCAAACCGTGCACCATTGTCTCATAATGCATGGGCGTGTCGGCTGAAAATCAGCCAAAAACCAATCAAATTGCCTGCTGACATCTCAAACCACACCCACTATATAAGAATGGTATATTCAGCCCAAATAGGCCAAATAGTACATGTACTGTGCGATTATTTTTGACCGTGCGAAATCTTTTGAACCTCATATATAATAATGTTGTTTGATTATTATTTTTGTTGTTAAAATAAATCTAACAAACTGATTAAAGACCAAAATAACCAATAATCTAAATATGAATGAGAATCAAACATAGTTCTTAGCTGTTTTGCTATATACGACTCCATGGTACAGCCTTTACATTATAAGACCATCGTATATAGTATTAGAACTATATTTTATTCTCTAAATACAAATCTGATGTTGGTTTGTATACAGGGTGAGTCAAAATATTCAGGTCCCGTTTTTAGAAAATCACGACAAATACTTTTGTTAAAAATTAACCAATGTCTTCATTGCATATATGGGTACACTAGCTACTTCTTTATACTTGAATTTATACATGAAAGTGTTCCAAATATACCCCATTGTCCATTGTAGGCATTGTGAATACCAACACGCCATTGATTGACATTTCAAAATGTGTGAGTTAAACTTTTGCATTCATAGAGGTACCTTGGAAAAGTGCACATATCTCCCGTTTGAAATGACCAATTTGAATTAAATGAAATTCAAGTTATAGCTGACAATGCGTTCGGTGTATATTAATAAATTATATTATTTTTATGCATATTAGCTGGTTTAAAATATCGGTTGGGCCCGCTGATACTAGGGGAGAGCCTTGCTTTTATTTTGAAATAGGATTGCGTACAAGTAGCGTATAGTCAGTGTCATAATGCTATGGTCAACTCCATTCTATGCGTGCGAACTTGTGTGCATTCGTATGTGCGTAAACCCAGAGGTGCGTACCGGGCACATTCAAAAAATGACCGCGCGTCAATCGTGATATCGTCACGCACGTTAGTTAGCACATTTCAGGCATCTGGACGCAGCTCCGTGAACAACGACGAAACATGCTCGTGTGAAATAGCTTGAATTTAGTAATATATCATACCATTATGACAGTGATTATAGACAGTGAAGCTAGCAGTTAGCATTTGCGCAAACGCGACACGCAACGCGATACCACGGTATGATTACGCGGCAGTACGCGCAACGCACAATGTTGTTCAATTCTAGTGGCATTTATGAGCCAAATCTGAGAGGTGATTTGCTGTTTTTGGAGCAAATTGTTAACCAATTTCACTGGAATAAACTTTAACACACCGTTATTTCCTCGATATTGCATGCAAATTACGCGCCACTTTGATCAAAACTAACGGAGACATAAGGATAACAAACACACACACCCCACACAGATTTATAGTAAGGGATCACGTCAAAACTCTACCGCCCGGCAACCGCCGGTTACGGCCGGTTCCGTTCGGTTCTCATAAAACGTGTCGTCTGTTATAATATACACACATAATGAGGTCAAATAGTAACACTCTGGTGAACACGACCGGTTGAAAGTGCCTCGTCACACACGTGAGCAATAACATCTTGAAGTAATGGGCTCTTTTAAGACTTAAAAATCTCAGTTGACAACCAGTACAATACAGCTATTGATTTTCGCTGGGGTTGGCTTTTTCAATCTGTTTATAGCTCAATTAACTTTTTAAAATCAATACCGAAAGTCTATGAATGTTTTTTTTTATAGAACGATTATAGAGAGAGCTATTATGACCGCAAAGTAACAGATTGATAGTGTAAATTGGTCAGATTACAGCATTAAGTCAACCGGCGGTTGTTCAGTGTTGCATGCGCGAATATTCATATACCAGTAAAACATTTGACCTGAAAGAACCGGGCGGAACCGCCCGTAACCGGCAGTCAACGGGCGGTCGAGTTTTGACGTCTCCCCTAAGATGCTCGCAGCAGCAATGAACATGATGAGTTCAGCACTCAGTCAGTGGCGTACCCAGCTTTTGGAAACTGGGGGGGGGGGGGGTATAGTTACGAAAGTCATGATGTACCGACAAAAAAATCGCAAAAATGACCCAATTTTCTTCTTCTCGTCAGTAGCTGAAATATTGAAAAGTGGGGGTAGCGATGGCATTGTCAACAATAGCTGAAAAAATCGCCTGGTAGAAATCGCAAATCTACCCAGTCAGAAGTCAAGGCATGAAAATACCGTCTATGTTCGCCCCGGCCGCCAGTGAAGTGAGATTTCAAAAAAATAAAATAATAAAAATCGGATCATTTACAACTCGCGATTGTGAAGGATTGCCTCCATAAATTTTTGATCATCTTAGGCTCATTTTGAAGGGGAAGTCCTATTTATGTAAGATGTCATTTCCGATTTAATACAAAACACGATTTTTGTTACTATCTTTGAGTCGATAAAGATGCATTTTTAATGCGATCGTAAACATCGTATTTTTGATGATTTTTAGACGTCATAGCAAAAACTTTATGCACAAGAAATGTTCCTAACGTATTAAACTTGATCAAAAATATATTTATTTGTAATACATTTTTGGACAGGGGTCAGGGCCACGACTTTTATTCACCTACGGTAAAAATATAACCAAAGCTGACAAAAACAGAATAGCTGCTTTCGAGATGTGGTGTTGGAGGCGTATGCTTCGTATCGTATGGACAATGAGAAGGACCAATGCCAGTATTATTGAAGAAATAGGGGTGTCTAAACGACTTCTTCATGCTATCAACACCCAAATGCTGAGCTACTTCGGCCATATCTCACGTCGCAAGGGTAACAACCTAGAGAAGATGATCATGCAAGGCATGATTGAAGGGAAGCGTAAGAGAGGCAGACCTCGTTCCCGGTGGATTGACCAAATAAAATTGATTACTGGACACCCTCTCCGTGATTGTTACTCCTTTGCTGAAAATCGTTATTTGTGGCGTAGTATCTGTAAGGTCACGAGCTGTCAGTCATGACAGGACCGAACCAACCAACAGAGACTAAATCGTTTTTTCTAAAAAAAGGTATTCAGCAGGATTCGAACCGAGGAGGGGAGAATCTATTAGATTACTAGTCCATATTCGTAACCACTCGGCCATAACTACTTACTGACGTGTCTATGTGTTCTCTATAATAATGAACTAGTGGTGAACTATTGAGTATTCGACGAAATGTAGCCAAATTGAACCCAGTTTCTAAATTGTATTTTAAATGTGAAAACGGTGTCGCTGCAAGCTAGGTTTGGATTCAATGTAAAGAGCAATAAATTGATGATCGTGGAAGGTTATTAATTTAAAGCTTTTAATGAGACAGGGGTCAGCGCCACGGGAAATATCCCCCTAGTCACATGACGTTGAACCACATTTAAATGCCTTAATGTTGTCATTGTATAAGGCTGACATTTTGGCATAAATTGAATTGCACGATATCGACATCCGCTTTTCAAGGGAAAAATAAATTCTTTTCGTATACAATAGACTCACTCAACGTTGGCATCTGACTGTACCGACGGAAGCTCAAGTTTACCGACGGGGATATTTCAGGGGGGCACCGGCCCCTGGACCCCTGGGTTCGCCACTGAGCACGGTATCAAATCCACGCCAAAATACAGTCGCTCACACCAGGCCGTGAAAGCCGTGAACCGCGTAACGTATTTTTGAAGGTACCACTCTCTTTTTTTTAAAGTTTGGAGCAAATCAGCAAATACAAATATCGGTCGTATAGGAAATAAGAAAATCGATTCAAGGACATATTAGCCGATTGGCTTCTTATTTACATAACAATTGGCCTTTGCAAATCATGTTCATTGATAGACTAGCTAGGGTCTCCATAGTAAGACAGTTCAATTGAACGGAATAGTCAACACAATATATTTATAGGGTATTCTTTATCGCAGTGAAATTGCAAAACAAGAAAAAAATATCATTCAACATTCAATAAATATTGCGAACGATATGCAATCCTGTCAATTTCTAAAAATAAAGTGTAAATAACAAACAGAAAAAAGTATAACAATCCTAGGATTCGAACCACTGACCTCATGATTATGAAGCCGGCGCTTTGCCGACTGAGCTAATGAAGACTACACATAGATATTTAGAAAATAAAATACATAAAGTTCAAAATACGAATATCACATGAATCGGGGCAAAAATGCGGGCTAAAATGCTTTATATTTCGATTGTTGTGCGTTTTTAACATAGGATTATCGCCCAAAAGTTGATTATATGCTGAAGGAGATTGTAATTCTGATTTCATTATAATGCATAACACTACTTTTCGAAACGATTCTAGACACCTTAGTATTTCGTTCGTACATAAAATGTTGGCCATTACGTTTTTTCGATTGGAATTCGGCGCGGCAAATCTATTGCACCATGGGTATTATTACATGGAAACACGGAGACTCAGATACGTAGGGAGTCATGTGATTTTTGTCCAGGACAAACACTTGAGATGTACACGCCCCTTTAAGATACGCCGACACGTATTAAACTAAATGTTAACTATTACCTGAACAATTTAAATATATACAATATAATATAAATGCAACTAAAACCGAGTGATAAATGATTTGAACTAATCCCGTTTTAACCTCAAATTAAGGCGTATTTTTTTTATAAATTATTGTATTTCGTGAGAAATTGTGTCATTGTGTGGGGAAACCCTTTGATATCTTATTTGAGAAAAATAAACCATCTATCGAGAGCGAGGTACTTACATTTGGGTTTATCCTTGGTGTAAGACAGAACGGATTAAGCTCGCACACAATCCTTTACAGACGGATTAAAGGATTATGCAGGCGTGTCAAAAACAAAATCCCATGTTTTTTTCTCTCGAAAATATAGTCGGTTGGTAAGCCCTACTAGTCTTCTATCAAACTACACGTTATCCAATTAAATGTCACCCCTATAACCCCCGAGATATGATCAATTCAGTAACAAGAATTTGAATCCCACTCAACCCCAAACGCTTATAATATAAGAGTTCTCTGCACATGAAAAGTGGCTAACGCTGAATTTGCCATGGCTGAGTAGATTTGCCATAATTTGATAACGACTGCTCCAGAATGAATAGAAAAGACCAAAATATTACTGAATATTGCTGAATATGATTATTAATAATTCATGTACAATGTTTATACTTTTCATAGCAAGAAAATAAATGTTTCCCATAGGACACTTTCTTGCCACGCCCTGTACAGCTTTATTCCGTACTGGGATCTTTACACTAGTCTGATACCAACATTTGTGATGTGAAGCGGATTATCAGACAGAGAATTAAAATCAAAACTAGGCTTTCAGTCGGTGAGAAGTTTTAAAAAACGAATCGTTAATAAAATGTGGTACAATGCAAGGCGATAAGAAAACAATACAACCATATAAGATCAGCGTACGACCAGCACGTCATGCAGTCCCAATATATGTGACCTGCTCCCACAAAATGAGCGTAAAGTCGTGGCGAAGATGTTGCTGAATTGAGCTAGGATAGCATGTTATTGAATTTTGCCGTTTGTTGTTAGTATGGACCAAGTCCTTTTATTATAGTGGATTGTAAAATAAATAGCCTGGCATAGCGTGGTAATACTCTTAAAATAACAATACAAACTGCTATTTTAGAATTCCCCTATAATAGAAGGGACCAATTTAAACGGTAAATCAATAATATGCTATGCTGCCTCAATTCAGCAACATCTTCGCCTCGACTTTACACTCATTTGGTGGGAGTAGGTCACGCAATTACAAAATGCTTACATGCTGCACCTGTAACAATTTTCTATGGAATTTACGATGCAACTTAAATTCGATACGTTCTAACCTTTAAGTGCCTGTTGGGCAAACACCTGTATGGAAATCAGTATGATGGCTGTCATAACTATTTGAGGCCTTTGATGGATGAAAATGTAAGTAGGGGAAGCCGTGTGGGAAAACCAACAGCTACAAGAGGCGGACTAGCTGGAACGGAGTTGCAACCGTAGCTGTTTCTTATTATTTGTGAAACCTTACCGGTTAATGTTAGCTGTCTGACACTAACTTATATATCTCTCCATGGAGTAAAGTATGTTCGATAGATGTAATTTTACTTGTTAAACGAACATGTATGTTAGTTATGTTGTCCTTATCTCGATCTGTTCCTGTTATTTTGTATTTCTGCGTTACGGTTTCGGTGCCGCAATGCCGCTTTTAACATCCGTACGAAAGTGGGTATTCATAATATTAGCATCATTTTACTACCAATGTCAATAAGTACTATAGATCTTTTAAACTTTCATCCATAATTATTTAAAAAAATGGATTTTACGAAACTTGTTTTGTGTACCTTTGAATTAAATTAAATAACACGTTTGTGTGCATAAAAATACTAGTTGGTGTTTAGACAAGCCCATTGTATGTATCCAACCGGAATACCTTATCAAGTAAAGCAGCCATACATCTTCTTATGAAATTTGAATTGAGTGTATAGTCAGTATCTCTGGCGTATGCCATACGCTGACGAATGTTTCTGGGTTATTCGATACTTAGTACTATAAACAGGAGTAAACAGTAGCGGATGAAAAACGGAATAAATCTATTGTTAGAGCGCCATCTTTTTTTGAAATTGTGTCCAACATTTTCAAGATGGCGAACGGCAAACACGGAAGTGAAAATCCGCGGCGAATATCACATTTTAGCGTGCATAAGAGTAACATAAATGCACATATTTGACTAAATAAACCCATTTCAATTCAAGTGAACCTCCACTATAAATTTACATTAAACAAGAGTGATTTAGCTGACAAGTTTTCTTTTAGTAAGCTTATTATTATTTTGTCAATCTCGGCTTTCGGGATGGTGATTTTTGTTCCCGGGACTAAGTGTTCGTGCGGGACTCGATTTCCAGGGGAATCGCTAGCCACCTTTGATACCCTATTCACAATTAGCTGGATTTTTTTTGAATATACTATACAAATAAAGAAAGAAGAAGCAACAAATATTTTTTTGCCTTATATTGTCTGACATAAATACATTCGGTAGTATTTTTTTGGCGTAGAAGAACTCAAAAAAAATAATACTACCGCGCGCATTTATGTCAGACAATAATTTAACACGAGCACGGTTTAAAAACTATACATTTATTCTCTGATTAGTAAATTGTTAATTAGATTGCTATCTAATTATTGTCAAAACTCAAATCTTCGAATCATGTTTTGAAGGTGAACACAAAACAAGCAAACAACAAAAGCAACCTCCCCTAAAACAGAGCATTATCTTTGTCGAAAGAAATCGAAATATCGCCATGTAAAATGAAAGATTATGACAAGGCTACGGGATTTCCCTTGTTCTGGAAACAGCAAATGTTTATTCTACCTCTTCTGAAATGTTTGAGCCGCAAAATCTTCAAAAAGTACAATATCGCCCTCTAGAGTTGAAGAGTACAATATGAACGTTCATTTTGGAAAGACAACTGTATTTTTTGAAACACGAGAATGCCCCCTCTGGAGTAGGATTATAAAAGGGCTTCTGAAGAATGTACAAAACCATAATACAAATAACAGAAAGGATGTATTATGGAGCTGCCTCGGATACTACACAGCGACACCCTGTTATTATATTGAGACCACAGTAAAGATATGTTTTTACTCTACCTATTTGAGGACTTTCGGATCATTTTGGAATTGTTGTATACTTAAACTTTCGCCTTCTAGAATTTCTGTTGACAAGAGGCAAAGTGCTACTCTTTCACATTTGACAATATAACGTTTCTAGAAAATAGTGGAAAAGTGTTAACATTCCCTTTAAAATACCATCATCATCACGAGTTGTGGGAAAAATTAATTTGTGTAATACTTTGATATTTTGGCATCAAAATAATACGAGTGAGTGATCATGGTATGGGATGCATGAGTGATTCTATTAAGAGATAGTGTGATCAATACAATGTATGAACCTTTGTCTTTCAAACAATACACTTTTGGATGTCTAAGTAGGAACTATGACGTCATAGCATTAGCGTAAAGTTAGTACACTTCGGGACACCGCCTGAAATAGGTCGATATTTGGCTGGATATTGTTGAAATATGGGTTGATTAAAACATTTGCGTGTGCCCTCGGCAATGCTAGCACAGAAACAGATAACACTTAGTGCATAGTTAGAACACACAATAATCTCTGTTTGACATTTTTTTTTAGATCTGAATTCCTTAATACAAACAAGAAGGGACCATCTCAAATACGCTTTTATTTAGCAAAATCCGCAAAAATATACCATAGAAAACAACAAAAGATAGAGAACAATGGATGGATTATAATTGAGTAAATTGTGGTGGGATGTAAAGCAATAATAGTGGGGATTTTAAAAGGAGCTGATCATAAAATTTCCTCGAATCATTGAAATTATGTGACGATTACTTTAACAATACATATCTAGTAGCTCTAAAGATAACAATAATAAGCTTTTACCCGATTTATAATTGATTGAATATAATCCACACCCAAAATCTTCCTTCTTATTGGGCACATTTACATGAAGTATTTCACTCTCACAGAGATCGTGGCTATCTTCATAAACGAACTTTAAAACTTCTACAGCCTTAATTTCTTATCAATACACATCCTTTGCTATTCTGAAGCACATTTGAAAGGAACTATGCCGCCCTGGAGCCATAGTCCGGCTTTGATACACGGAATGAAGCCTGAAACTAGTGTTGCGTGTAGGGGTGAGTGCTCTATAGGCCTACGAACTTATGTATACTTTACTGTATAGGGCGTACTATGGCCCTGTGTCCTACAACACTGGTCACCGTAGCCAAATGTGCATTGCTACGAATGAAAATCTACATAGTTTATCATATCATTTGATGACAAATCATTACATATTTAACGTACGCTTGAAGATCTTTTGATATTCACAAATTTAAAAATGGGTTGATGCCAGTATAGAAGTCAATGCCTCATAGCTTCCAACTTTCCCCCGGCTAATATGTTGAAAAAGAGTTGCAATAGAAAATTGTATAACTTTTTCGAAAAGGTGTCATATGCACTATATTCAGCCCAGAACCAGAATAGCAGCAGCTGTCACCCACGTAAAATGATATAAACGTTTGGTACAGAATTGTTTGCCATCGTTATTAATGTCCTACAGCGATTACTTCAATCTACGAAATTGCCACTTGAAAACAGTTTGCATTAATAAGTGCGGGTAAAAATAACATTAATATCACGATGTTATTAATATAATCTGATTGTTAGTGCTTCACATACCATGCATACAGGGGTATTCGTCACTAAATATGTGCAAGGTATGCCTCTTATGCGCTGTGGAATTATAGAAAAAAGCGGCGTACTCTCGCTACGCTCGGGTCCCCGCTAGATGGTTATACCGTGACCTACCTCTGAAACCACATAAACCCCTTACAACCCCCCACACACCCCCACCCAACATACCAACGGGTGCTACTTTTCAGAGTACGCCCACAATACACACACAATAGTACAAACATGCATATATTACAAATAAGCCTGTAGGTGGGTGTGCAAAATGGTAGGAATGGACATTCCGGGAGTTTTAATCTAATGATAGGGGAAACCCCTCTAGAGGCCATGTAAAAGCACCTGGAAACGTCTCCACTCTGGGGGTACTCCCACATTGTCGAAATACTCCAACAATATCAAATCGTACTCATATCTACACCCACAATATACCTCTGGTAAACTCTCCTAAACCATTTACCGTGGCACCTTTTTAACCCCTATCTCTCAAACCGCATTACTTCAACCCTCGGTAACTGTGAAACCACATAAACTCCGTGCAATCCCTATGGGCCCCCACACATACCCCAACCAGGTTGATTTATAATCATAACCCTCCTAAACCATTTCCCGTGGCTATTTTTTTTTAAAATCAAAACTGAAAACACATCTTTTTACATTGCCAGATGTTTAACTAATATATGACTCTGTATTATTATTATTTTTATTTACTTTTTATATTCTAATGTGCAATATTGTGTGACAATTCAGTCTGATTCGGACCTTCCATCCATTTCGGACGCATGATCTCTTTGTGTGCGTTTGTCCGATATGTCTGGGAGGTCCGAACCACACATTGCAGTGCTGGTAACTGTTTTCTCGCTCATTGTCATGTGCTTTTTTTTAAATTTTAATGGTTTTAGTCTGTATTCTTATCATGTATTTTTGGTATTTTGTGATATTTTTCATGTAAAGCGCTTTGTGTTATTTGTAAGGCGCTATATAAACACGGTATTATTATAATATTATTATTATTATTATTATTAACCCCTACCTTCATAGCTCTTCATTACCTCATTAGGCAAACCCTCGGTCCCTTGGATTGTTTGGCATGCCAACTTAAAGTAAAGACATCAGGTTGCTTTATTAACCACCACGTTAACGCTACATGTACCATATCACTGTAATAACCCTAGGCCGATCCTAAACCATTTCCCGTGGTTTTACACCCACCCGATATGACACCATGAATCTTAACGGACACAACTTTTTATATAGTTAATTTCTTTTACATTTTCATCATATTATAATATATTAGGCTATTATTAAAAAAATCTTTTGTCTCAAAGCTCTTCATTTTTTCAAAACCTAATGCGGAATGCGTTTTTAAAAAAAAAAATTAAAATAAATATTAAATATTTAAATCCTTGTTAAAGTGACCTTTTGTATTTAAAATGATGTGATCAATGACAATCTGAAAAATCGGTGAAACTTTATGATTATTTTCATTTGTTTTCGAAAAAAAAAAATTAAAAAAATTAATAAAAATAAATAACTTTGTTTTTCTTAATAAAGCCTTATATACAGGGTGTCCCAAAAGTCTATGCACGACTTTGAAGCTTTGTATTTCACAACATACAAGTCGTCTAAAATATGAATACATATTTAGAAAGAGGTGATGTGGGAAATAATTTTGATACCAAACATTGGAGTAACATCTGTTTGTAATGCCACCCTAGAAGTAAAATATGTATTTCTGCACAAATGTAATTTTATACTTCGGAGGAATAAAGTTCATAAATCCATACCTATTGAGATTAACAAAAAGACGGGTAGAGTTGGTTACACGGAAAGTGATCCGTCAATTGTAATTATTTATAATTTTACATTACAGTGATCCCATCATAATAACAAACTATATCTGTCCGCTGCTTTAATGTTTTGTTTGCTCTGAATCTTGTATGGAAACTTCTTCAAGTCCTTACGCAAAATTCTGTGAACAGTTGACCTTTTAATCTTGTTTTCTGCGGATTGTCGGCGAATAGATCTCTATGGACTTTTGGCTACTGCATGTCTTATAACATCAATGTGACTTGTTGATCTACCAGTCTTTCTACCACATCGAGACAAATCATGCACAGTTCCTGTGTTCAAACATTTATCCCCCAACTTCAGAATGGATATTCTTCCTGGTGCACGTTTCACTTTGATATGTTTTCTGAACTTTTGTTGAGTAAGTTGAACTGAATTTGTTTCAGCGTAGAACCATACAATTTGTATTCGCTTATCTATGCTGTTAACCATCTTGAATGAAGACTTTTGCTGTGCAATGTTGTCTACTACGCCTATTTATGTTATGAGTGACCGAGTTTGGTAATAACATTAATGTTGCAAGGTAAGCAGTGAACTGTGTCTAATGCGCAACATTGCTTTCATACTGTTTGTTTATGCGCACCTGATTTTAGCAACAATGTGTGGTACTTGGTATGAGTGGGTCAGGCACATGGCCAAACACTTTCAACCAGTTTTATAATGTTGTGGGTTCACCAATAGGGTGGTGTTTGGTATCAAGTCTCGTCTATCAAAATATGGTTACATTTATACCATATGATTTATATTTTATGAGATATGACTCTTTAAAAACGGGCATAGACTTTTGGGACACCCTGTACAATCATATGTGCTACTTATGTGATCTAACTTCTATTTGTCACTTAGAGAGAGAGAGAGAGAGCGGTGGAGGATTTACATTTAAAAAGCTAGAGTATTTAAAAAATGCTATTCTAATATTTGCTAGTTGATGAAATTATGATAAACTAGATTTCATCTATGCTCAAACAGTAATACACTACCAACCAAAAGTATTAGGACACTTGGTTATGGTGTCAAAATCATCCCATATATTCAATTTGGAGTGTAATATTTTACTACGAGTTGAACAAATGTGTTGTTGAATCTCTTCTCATTAATAAATTCATGTTTTCTGTAACATCTGCTAATTCAATTCCATGGAATAAAAGAAAACATGTGCATCATGAAATCCCCATACAAATTTCCCATTGGAAATTGCTCATGAATAATTCATCAACCTCATTATAGCCAATATAATCCTATAGTGGATAGTCTGACAATTTTGACTTCCTTTCAAAAACACCCTTCTCAATTGTTTGTCAATGGATTCACTGAAGTAAAACTAATCCCAATATTGTCACAGGTCTTTAAGCTCTCACACATATTGACACCTGATCTCTTCATTCATCTTCAAAATAAGATATTTGGGAGGGAAATTTAGTTTCATTTTGACACCTTTACTTTCATATTTTAAATGGAAACCAACCAGATTCTCTGTACTTTCTCATAGCACCCACATGACATAGACACACTACACAGGGCTATCATTTCATCATGACTTAAGAATTTTTGTCAAGCTAATTGACTCAAATTAACTAAATATACATGTATCGATGCAAAAAACCTTAGTCACTGATATATTGTTACAAATGTTTTCCTTTTAAATAATAATGTATAAGTAGGAATATTATCCCAAATTTAATGTAACAAACTTTTAAGAACTTTCCATTAATTTTATAACCCTAGAATACCATAAACCTAACACAGTAGTGCAATAGATTCCCAGTGTTTTCTCTCAATTTGCAGCTTGTAAAGTGTCCTAATACTTTTGGTTGCTAGTGTACAAACGTGTATATCAATATTCAAGAAATGCGTGCATACTTCGCCATGTGGACCCATCATTTGATACTATGTTGCATTCACGATTGAATATTTTCAAGAATCTCTCTTACTAGACAACTTGTCAAGAAAAAGGTAGCTCTCATATATTACAAATAAGCCTGCAGTTGTAAGTGCCTCCTTTATGTAGATCGGAAGGAAAGCCATAAGGTAACAGGACAACGAACCAAAGATTCAACTTCAGCTTGAGTTCAGTTAAATTAAAATTGCCGATGGGAACTTTCAAATAAGAGCTTAAGGTTTGATGTGTACATGTACTCTGCACTTTATGCTGATTACATAGCAATGCTATTATATGGAAGTAAGTTACAAGGAGGAATAGTAACCTTTAAAGCTCGATACGAAGAGAAACCCAATATCTTGGTATATATGCATGGTTGTCTTGAACTACATCTGATGTAAAAGAATGGCATCTGATGCACAATAGGACTAGCATCTGATATTTCAGTCAAGAAATCTGACATTCCAGGAATGAAATTGGTATTGAAGGAGTTAATTTTGCATTTCAGGATTGAATTTATCATTCCAGGATTGCATTTGGTATTCTAGGACTGGTCTGGTATTTCAGACCTAAATATATTGCAGTGCATTATAAATGAAATCTTGACTTTGTCTTATTCTTTTTAAATATTGCTTTTCATTGATGATTCAGTATACACTGTTATTACGGTTGTGTAAAAGTTTACACAAATTGTGTAAAATTTTACACAACCGCTGTTTATTATAGGAACCTAGCAACTGTTTGGTAAACAGTTTACCCTAGTTGTGTAATATCTACACAACAGTTGTGTAGTATTTTTATACAATAATGTGTAACATTAATTCACACAATTAAGTTGTGTAAATGGTTTACACATCAATTAGTTAATCTTCTACACAATAGTTGTGCATTACTATTGGGTTGTGGAATGGCCATTTTAATGGTTTACGCAGCAATTGGTTAATTTTCTATACAATGGAGTGCATTAATATTGGGTTGTGGGATGGCCATTTTAATGTTTTACACAGCAATTTGTTAATTCTCTACACAATAGTTGTGCATAGGGGTTTGGAGACTTGATTGAAGTATTTGACGGTAAGTATATGTTTCACTTAAAATATTTCAGTAAGAAATACGAAGTAGTTAAAAGTTTTCAGTCTGTGTGATTCTATCAGTTTGCTGTTTTTGGTAAATAAGTGCAAAATTATATCGTCGTGTAAGTGAAGTGTAAACTGTAAAGTGTGTAAGCTTATAAGCTTAAGTTAAGTTATTATAATTTTGAACTAATTTACCAAAAAAAAGCCAACTGATAGAATCACACACACTAAATACTTTTTACTACTTCGTATTTGTTACTGAAATATTTCAAGTGAAACATACACAGCAAAAAATAATTACACGAAGTTGGGCAAAACGTTACACATTATGTAGGTAAAAAGGGAACCTGCATGCCAGTGGGGTAAACTTTACACAACCATGGTGGGTACAGTTTTTACAATTCAGTGGGGTATACTTTGTACCCAACTATGTGTACTTTTTGTACACAACTATGTGCAATTTTTGTACACAGCGTATATAGATGGGTAAAAGTTTACACAACGTTGACCAGGTTCCCTTTTTTACACAACTACGTGTACTTTTTGTACACAACTATGTGTACTTTTTGTACACAGCGTAGATGGGTAAAATTGTACACAACGTTGACCAGGTTCCCTTTTTTACACAACTATGTGTACTTTTTGTACACAGCGTAGATGGGTAAAAGTTTACACAACGTTGACCAGGTTCCCTTTTTTACACAACTATGTGTACTTTTTGTACACAACTATGTGTACTGTATTAACACGTGCAATGTGTTGGATTGCATCGTTATGGATTCGTCGGAGAAATTAAAACAATTTCTACAAAGTTGTGGACTGGACTGGAAGAGATTCTTCCCCGATTTGAAGGATAAGAAAGCTATAAGATTGACAACCTTTACAGTTTGATATACATTTCATTTAGATCCTTGGTTCAACGGAATTAAAGCCTAGTGGACCGGATCCTCGCCTCGGGATCGAGTAAGCTTATTAATTATTTGTGCATGCAAGTTGCCTGCATTCCAGTTATTTGATTTAATGATTTGGAGCCCTGTGTAAAATTTACCAATTTTAGACGAGTACTTTTTTTACCCAATGTTGTGGGGGTGTGTTTACTCAGAAATGTGTAAAATAATGTTACCATTCATTGTGCCTCTTTCTACACAATTCTATGTAATATGAATGGATCTACGACGCTGCAATAATGAGAAGCATTACGATTATACTTGTGAATTAATATAATCATGCGGATTTTTATTCCACTTAACTTTAGAATATAACAATAACAAAAACAAACACAAACTCCAAATCATTAAATCAAATAACTGAAATGCATGCAACTTGCATGCACAGATAATTAATAAGCTTACTCCTGAGGCGAGGATCCGGTCCATACACACAGGCTTTAATTCCGTTTAACCAAGGATCTAAAAGAAATATATATCAAAAGAAATATATATCAAACTGTAAAGGTTGTCAATCTTATAGCCTTCTTATCCTTCAAATCGGGGAAGAATCTCTTCCAGATCCAGCCCACAACTTTGTAGAAATAGTAATTTCTCCAACGAATCCATACCCGATGCAGTCCAACAAATTGCACGTATAAATACGCAGTAGGCTACCGCAAAATTACACCGTGCGGGAAAACACACACATCAAATAAACTTACACAAAGTCAGACAATTTAATCTGACCGATGTTTATTTGTGGCTATCACTGTCATATGTACAGCACATGCCTATCAATGTAGGGGCAAATCCTATTCAGGAAATCCCTTTTTATTTATAGAGATTCAAGAAATAGGCCTCTGGTTAACGACATGCGTGTACGTGATCTAAAGATATTGCAGACATATTGTTTAAATTGCTTTCGGTCAGTCAGGTTCATCGCCTACTATCGGCCAACAATTACAGGGACAACCATAAGTCGAGGCAGTTAAGGGGAAGTTTTCGAAATATTTACAAAATAGTTTATTTTTAACCTAGAGTTTAGGTGTAAGGCACGTTTGGTCAAAATGTTAGATGCACGGCCTCTCAATTTTCAAAACCTTGGTTACGCTACCGATTTGCAATCAATAACAATTTGAATGAGTAGATTGACGTAGTACTAACTATGATTCAATAGCCTAAGCGACGAGAAGGTCTGCCATTTTGCAATCGTCTTCACGAAGTACAAGAACAGTTTTAATTTTATTGGATTTGAGCGCCATTAAGATTATCATTATGTTTTGCCCAAGGTTAAGGCTTCATCTTCTAGAAGTTGATGTCATTTTGTTGAACTAATCGACTTTTTGTCCTTAAAATGGGACTGAGTGATGTAGTCGTAAATTGTTGTTTGCCTATACGCTTACTTTCTAGAAGGGTAAAAGTCAACGGCGGCGGAATGTTTTAAGGGGGAAGGCCACTTATACCATCATGAAGCGCAGCGAGCGGAGCGTCTTGCGATGTGGGGCTCGGCCCGCTTAAGGGTCCCGAGAATGAATTATGAATTTAGGTGCTCTCTGTGGGCGTTTGGAAGCCATTTCAGACCTCATGAGGTTTTCCTTTAATTTCAGCTTTCTTTTCAAACATTTTGTTATTGCTATAATGACCCTTCCAAATTGTGTTCAGGTAGGTGTCAAGAGGTGGTTTCTCCCTATAGACCAACGACGTGTTGTTAAGTTCGCAGCATGGGGTGTGGGGCCCTCACACACTTTTTATTTTCCTTACGTTCCAGGATTCGTTCTGATATTTTTGCAAAGAAAATTGCGTTTTTATATGATCTGTATCAACGTCTTATGGAGTTGGGTCCTGGGCCCACTTTTAATCGGGCTGAATGTTAGATGCATTCTGATGCCATTTCCGGTCTTTTAAAAAAGGCTCACATTATCAGTCGGAGATGGCGTATTCACTAGTCACCAATAAACCTCAAAACTACTTTGTGTGCAATTTATTTCATGTTCACTCACCGCATCGCAACACAATGTAATCATTATGAACATGAACTAATTATGATGCCACAATCATGGTTTGTGTGCGTATAGTACGATGGAAACTTGTTCGCGATCGACATGATCGAAAGCAATATTATTCATTTTTGAATATATTTTTTAATTTTTCGCTTCAAACAAATGCATCCAAGTCAAAATGATATAATTTAAAGATAACAACCGCGACAATTTGTAGTATATGGTGTTCAGGTTTTTAAACCATTTTTCAATGCCCTTAAATTGGGCAATTTATTTGATGAGAACTTAAAATAACTAAGCTCACTATAGCATATGAAAAACATCATACCAAAAAAACAATAATTAGTTCAGTTCTGTAATCAGTTTAAAGGTCATTTACCATAATCATAAATTGTCGTGCTTCCAGTAATAATCATCTGTCATTCGCATTCGCACAATGTGGTGTAGCCGTATTTGTTCTGAATGGATTATGTTTAGCCTTCCGAATGTCAGAGTGCCCCATCCTATAAATGTCTACGTAAAATGAGTGATGTGCCCCGCACAATAATTTCCTTTGAACATCGCGCGCTTGGCATGCCACTTTACATTATTACACTTTCATACATTTCCCAGGTACGTTTATCGTGCAGCTGGGCATTGTTGCACCATGACAACCCAGTTTCCAGTTTCGTGCCATGTATTCCCACCTCCGATGTCACCTCAATTGAAAGCAAGGAAGCATGAAACTTTGATGTTATCCTAAACTGTACCTGTCATGAAAATAGCCTGTTGCTTTTACTGATCAAATAAATGTTGGCGTTTGGTATTGGCACATTCATTAAACCGATTTACAAATATGTATAAATGGCATCAATATTTGCTGCACGTGAACACGGTGTTGCATTATGTTTTAACGCTACATACTGTACGTCACTGCCAATGTATTCAAATCAGACAACAAACATAGAATACATGGAATTTAATATGCCATCGAAAATGACATTTAGACAATTGTTTTTATATCCCCATTAAAGATAATGTAAGTGTGTGGATACCTTTATCTTTTATGCGAGGATTGTCCTTAAAGACGCACCGACTTTTGTGCACAGTCTCAATTCATTGGCATGATATAGAAACCGAACATTAAGAAAAGGTTATTCGAACACACCCCGCACATGTGTGGTCCCATCATAAAGCTAACGTTTGTTCAGCTAAACGACGATTTATAAATGTTAATGTGAATGGGGAGCCTTTGTAAGCCTTCGACCCGATGTCTATGAAGAGGACTGAAGAGAGGTGTCGTAATCCATTTTATTTTCGCCCTGCTGCAAAAAATGGTTTCACAAATCAATGATGGTTTCAGATACCAGTATTTTATTTTATTGTTATTCGGTAGGCATTCTGCTATCATCAAGAATAATCCTGATTTAATTTTTTTTAATGCAGATTAACCCTAACACTTTTGTCAGTAACTATCCGGGGGTAGAAATGGGCAAAACTTAGCGGGAAAAAGACGGACTTGGCGGCGACAGGATTCGAACCCGGGTCCTCCAGCTTGGAATACACTGTCTTAGTTCACTTTTCGCGCGCATTTATCACCTGCAGTGAGCGCTCGGCGAGATAGACTGAGGCGACACGTGCTCCTAGCATGGTTTACAGCATGCTATAACATTGTCGTCTACGTGATTAGTGTGAAAGAACGATTGTGGAACTGTTTAATTCTATAATTATGTTTAGACGTTTCTACGATGCTGAAAAGAAGAACAAAAATAAAAATAAAACGTCGCAAAGCGCAAGATACTGGACTGGATTTGTGTACCAGAAATTAATTAACATCAATACATTCGGGTTACCCATTTCTCAAATATTCATATTCAAAATCGCCGTTTGAAAACTTAAATGGATAAACGAGGCTACTAGATGGTGATATTATTTGATTTGACAAGTCGACTTTTTGTCGTTTCAAATGACTGTAGGCATGACTGCTTTATAATCTATATTGATATTATAATGAGTGTCTTTAACTCTTCCGTTGCGAACTATTTGGATAGTTTTGAATGTTTGAACAAGGAACTATTTTTAATAATTTCATGCCGTACCCAAATAGAGTAGTACGACTTGTCGTTACGTCAGGATTAGATCCAAGAAGCAATTTTCTTAATTGGAGTGTGCTGGGCTTATACAAAGTTTCAAGTTATCCATCGAAGAAGCAGCATTCACTATTCACCAATAAACCTGAAATCCATTCCATGTACAAGCATGTAATGAATGAATTACCACGTTCACTCACCGCATTACGAACATAATGAAAACCTCGGGGCTTGTGTTCGTTTAGAATGTCGGAAACTTGATCGTGATTTAATGTAATAATATTCATGTTTTGAATATGATTTTAAATGTTAACGCTTCAACTAAACGCGTACAAAACGAAAATGGCGTAGTTATGAAAAGATAACCGCCGAGAGAGTTTGTATGTGAACAATTTAATTACGTCAATCGATGACGTCAGGCCTAAGATTAAAATGATGTTAAACAGTTGCATACATAAATCCTCTAGAAAAAAACAATACCAGAAAATGAATACTTCAGTTCTTTTACCAGAATTAAAACATGTTTTCTTACCATACTTACGACGAGTGACTACGGGTGACAACCGTTATTTTCTGCATGGATGTATACACCTAGCACATAAAGTCCCTGACCATGTGCTTTGAGGTTGGGTCATTCAAAATATATAATCGGTACCAAAAATCTGAGATATACATTAAATGAGCAAATCTCTTCGAATCGAATGGAGACTTTTAAAGTTATGGCGATTTCAATGATCGCGCATAGCAACAGAAAAGTTGTACTAGGTATACTACTAAGGAAATCATTGATTTGTGTCTGATTACTGTCATAACTGTGTGCTATCTGAACGAGCCAGATGAATGGGTCTGGAGTGATAACCGCAATTTGCGGGACAAAGGGTGTGACTGGCTGTGAAGAATACAAGTCTTAGCTGATTAGCTTTGAGTTTTTTCAGTGCGTACGCCAATCATAAGAGACCGTGATCCTCATTATTCTTTTGAAAATAACAATACAATTCACATTTTTGTTTTGTATGCATATGGTTAGTCCTGTGTCCCATTCTTATTCGGTCAACGTTCTGTTTTCAACTAAAAATAAACTCGAAACAGGAAATTCATTTGACGTTAATATCTGATCCTAGGAACAAAATTATCCGTTAGGACATGTACTAAGTGGAATCAGTTAGGGCATTAGTACCTATGCTGCAGTTAGGGCATAAGTAATACCGAGGTAGTTTATTAGTATTAAGTTACGCAAACTTTCGTGAACTCGGCCGTATAATTGGGTTTTGTGTGTACCTCATACGTTTATCTAGACACTGTTCGTTGTAAGTTGAGCAAAATGTTCGAGTGTGGCTAGGATGACATTTTTATAATTATAAAACACATTCAGGCTGCAATCAGCATTTGATAGCTTGTATATCACGTAAAAATAGCCTTGCTATAGACAATTTACAATTAGTTTAAGTTTATATATGTCACACACTGCTGCGATCAGGCCTGCGCATGCATTATGCTGAACAAATTATCAAAGCCAAGCCAAACGCATTTAGGTCCCTAAGAATCGATTGGTGGACGCAGTGGACACTGGCTACGATGGTAGAGGGTCCCTACATCGAGTGCTACATTCTAATGACTCAGCGCAAAGCGAGCGACATGAGCTTTTCGTTGACGCAGCGAGGATGTGTGCAATCTACTTGTGTTCGCAACAAGATATAAATCTTGTCCTCTGCGACTGCAGTTAGATTCACCAGGCTCTTAATGTTACCATGGTGACTCTTGTAGCTGTTGTTCAATGCGATATTCACTCCTCAAGCGCCGAAAACAGATTGGAGACTGGACCACGCATAAGGCTCTATTTATACTAGATCGGTTGCCGGTAATGATGGGGTTAATTCTAATTCTCAGTGGTAGGTAGACCCATACAAAGTTGCATTTTATAGCTGCCATTTTGCTTAGTATTCATTGATAACATTGTCTGCTTACTCAAAATGTCTTTCAAGTATCCTTTATCGTAGGGCCCTATTCACTACTGTGATTTGGATGAGTGCAGCCATGCACGCAAAAGAAATGATTATGTTGGATAATAACGCATCAGGAACTTGATGTTTTGTTATAATACCAACATTAATGTCACGGTTGCAGGGCACTGGTTCTCTAAAAGCCTCTGTAAATTTTACGGCGATCAGACCAGCGCTTGCATTGCGCTGAAAAAGTATCAAAACATGAATAACACGTAGGAAGAGCGTAGGAAAAAACTGTCAAAATATTAAACAAGTTAGCTAAACCCCGTTCACATTCTGCTTCGATCAGGCTGATGCTTGAATTGCACTGACAAATTATCAAAACGTCAAGCCAAACGCATAGGGCGATAGGGAAAAAGCGTACTTTAGGTCCCAGATACTGGTACGAATTCAGTATCGTTTGATACTAGAACACCAAATTGTGTTCCAGTATAGTTCAATTGAGATCGTACTAGCAACTCAAAGCAGCGACTTGGACTTAACAGCGTAGTGGAAGCGTAGTGGGAGCGCGTGAGACTTTTGAAAGTAGGAATGAAATGAGTTGTACTTAAGAGCGCAGTGAAAACGTTATATGCTCGTTACAATCTTAATATCAATGCCCATGTTTCAAGTTCCCCTTAAAATGATATTCCCTGTTCCATTTACCTCACGCTATTCAGTAATTAAATTAACAGGAGAGGGAGTGGTGTTACCGTTGAATGCATGTTATGGTATTCCATATTTGTTTGATCAATTCAATTCCTCCCTTGGTGTTTGCCATGGACACATCACATGTCAATTCTATTGTGTATACATCATTGTATTATTTAAATAAGTAAGTATTATGCTATATAAACTCTTGAACTTGATCACAAAATACAACCACAAGATTTGTGTACAGAAACCCATTATGCCACTGTCACACTTACGGCGATCAGGCCAGCGCTTGCATTGCGCTAAAAAAGTATCAAAATATGAATATCACGCAGGAAGAGAATTGAAAACTGTTCGAAATTTTAAATCAAGGTAACTTAAACCCACTCTTTCACATTCTGTGGCAATCAGGCCGGCGTTTTCATTACGCTGACAAATTGTCAAAACACCAAGGCAAACCCATCAAGGTCTCCAATAACCCATTGTGACGATGTGAGCACTGGCTATGACGGGAGAGGGTACTCATGGTCGCCATTGAGCGCAAATGCGCCACGTTGGTTTGGTGCATGCACAAAACAAGCGCAGAGATTCAGCGTTCTGACCAGGGCGCTGTAATGACTCAGTATTGATGTCGCCGTGGCAGCGTAAAGCGAGGGGCGTGAGCGCCCCGTTGGCGTAGCAATGATGCATAAAAGCTACGTGAGGTCGCAGCAAGAACTCAATCTCTTTCTTGTGTAGGTTCGGCGGGTGGAGCAGGCTGCTTTCCTCTTCCCCTCCCTCAGACCTTGAATGCTGAAGCTTTGCCTTTAGCTTTTTCCATGGTTTCTATGTTATTCGATGTTGTTCACTAGTCAAGCCCCGAAAACAAGACTGAGCACACATGATAATCTGTTTATTTGCACGGATCCGCCAAACGCGAGGAGAGCCTCGAACTGGAATCAGATTGTATCATTGCTCAATGTCTCACTGCATGACCAGTCATATTGTATAGAGAGAGTCGAACTAATACCAGTTTGAGGCTCTCCTCGTAAATGACGGACCGTGCAGAGGGGGAATATGGCAATTGCACGGAGGGTAATTGGTTCAAATCACATGGAATGGAGTACAATACCAATCACATGTTAAATTTATACTTATCTAAAGTGAGACTTGAAAGTAGGAGGAGCATACTAAGAGCTATCTTGTTTTAAAGAATTGACACTTCTGTTATTCATATTTTGATCGCAGCAGAATGAAAACGAGCGTCTGGGGCTCAAGGTACCACTGTGTCACCAATCGGTTCTTGAAGACCTTTAAATGCGTTTGACTTTTTAAAAATATTTTAGCGCAATGCACGCGCAAGCCTGATCGCCGTAGTTGTGACGGCATGGGATGTTAGCATCAATAGTCATAGTGGCCTTATCTCGTGTTGCCTTAGGTTAACCGCTTACAAATGGGGGTATTATTTTGTTAGACAAGTCGACTTTTTCATCGTTTAAAATTGGTTGCCTGTCTGAAGGTGGTGATATTAAACGTTTGATATGATACGTTGAGTGTCGGTAGCTGTTGCCTGTGTGGTGTCTTTGATACTTAAAGGCATATTATGTGATCTTTTCCAGATAGCGCCCTCTATTCATTATTTTTTTTAGAAAGTAGATTTTCTTGCAGATTTACATTTCTGATCATAAATCATACATACATTCCAAGTTACAGAGCGATACGATTCCTAATTACCTCAAAATCATGGTTTTAGAGTGAATTTAGAGTAAAAATATAAACTGTCGGAGTTATCCGACAGTTTATTTTCCCTCTAAAATCATGATTTTGAAGTAATTAAGAATCGTATCGCCCTGTAACTTGGAATGTATGTACGATTTATGATCAGAAATGTAAATCTACAAGAAAATCTTCTTTCAAATTTTTTTTCGATGTTGAGGGCGTTCCCTGGAAAGATCACATAATATACCTTTAACACCATCTAAATATAAAGTTGAATAATCTACCATGCACAAGGAACCATTTTAATAACGGCATGATGTCCCAAAAGGTTACGACCTGTCATTACGTCGGTACTAAGCATGCTAAGATCCTTGACGGAATTTTATTAATTGCAATATGTTGAGCTTTTATAAGAGGGTTCAGGTAATCTACTGGAAAGGCGGCATTTACTATTCGCCATAAACCTGAAATCCATTTCATGAACATGCATGGTATGAATAAATTACTACGTTCACTCACTACATTACAACATAAGGAAAACCCTCTGGCTGTAATCATGGGCTTGTGTTCAGTAAGTATGCTCGAAACCTGACTGCGATATAACTTAACATGTTTTGAATATGGTTTTAAATGTTTCAAGCACATGCATACATGCCAACATTACGTGAGTATTCAAAGATACCTACATAAATAGTTTATTTTGGTCAGGTTTGCGGCAATCAATCGATGGCCTTGAGGCATTTTCGATTATCTGTTTTTAAACCATTCTTTTGAGAAAAACATACATCTCTCCCTCCAATTTGACACTATTTTTGGGCATGATGGATGTGATATCACTTAAACTCACTATAGCATACGAACAGTTATTCTGGAACATAAATAAATAGTTCGATTCTGAAAGATAACTGTTATTACAATATTTTCGCTTGCTTTCGGTTATAGTGTAATGTCAGTGGATTTGTTCTGGATGGATTATGTATAGTTTCCTGCCGGGGCGCCACATTTATGAATGTCATGTAATATGAGTGATGCAGACACAATTATAGCTTCCTTGAATATTGCTTGGTATTCCACTGACAATATTTCAATTTCAATAATTTATGCTACCATCAAAACAGGTATATTCTGCTCTATTGCACCTCGTCAACACAGCTCCAGCGATTGGAGTAGACCTGGGGGATTTCAAGCGACTGCGTACCTACTTTTGGATCAATAACTATCGATCACGTTTAGCACGCCTAAGTTGGTGTAAATCGTGAATACTAGGTACGCTGTCGCCTGAAATCCCCCAGGTCGAGTGTTTTTTGAAATGTTGCTAGATGAATCGTGTTGGCGTAGTCTTGCGCCAAAGATTTGCATTTCATTGTCCAGAATTTTGTTAATGTCCTCTAGTTTGAAGTTTGGGTAAATAAGGGGCTTTCCTGGGCATTACAGAGAGCAAAAGGTCCAGTTTCACTGGGCAATGCATTTAAAATACGAAGACCATTTCTACCATGGGACCCCACCCCCAGTCACGAACCTTCACCCTACTCAACCAGTCCGGTAAGCCAAACCCATTTTTCTCCATCCCCCTCCCCCCAAAAAAAGAAGAAAAAGAAGAAAAACAAGAAAAACAAGAAAAAGAAGAAATAAATGAATAAAACAAATTCTTTCATGTCAAAATGTCCTCAAATTGATAGAATTTGTAAAAATAACGTCTATGTTCATACGTATTGTATTGGTCTTTAAAATACCTACAATTCAGACCGATTTAAGTTTATTTTTTATAGCCTCAAAAGCCAGATTTCTACAAGTCTGTACTCAGTCTATACAGTGACAGATACCAAGCACTTCAAAACTGTCAACTTGAGATGATGGGCGCTGGCTCGCTCCGCCAAGGCCTCGCTCGCGCCTGATAGGGCGAGCCAACCCGAGCCAACCAGCAACACGTACCTATGCTTTACAATTCTCTACATGATTTGGTTAGTCAAGGAAAGAGCTATTTGGGAGCAGTTAATGCTTTACACCTGTAAAGCGCAAGTTTAGCCCTTTTCAACAAGATAACCCCACCATGAACATGATGAACTCACATTTAAAAGAGATTCTTCTTTATGTGGGAGTTGTAAAAGTACGAAAAAGAATTACACATTTCTGTCATGTTCCACCTGTAACATGTTATCAATGGAACTTGATATGAAAAACAAATACGTCAGCGTAAACGGTTAACATGCTCACAGGGCGTTTACGATGCAATTTAAATTTGATACTTTCTACCCTAAGTGCCGGTTGGGCAAACACCTGAATTGAAATATATATGATTGTCAAGTGTTGCTTGGAATGGTTCTGAATTATTCTGAAACTGTTAGAGGCCTTTGTGGTATAATGCACGTGTAGGAGAACAAAAAGTCACATGTGGATCAAACGCCGACGTTACAATTGTCCTAAAGCTACTATTTCTGTCATCAATATATTTGGGTTTTTAAAAAAAAAAAAATTATGTTGCATTGAATAACAATAATAACACCATTAATTCCCCATGTATTCAAGGGTGCTCAGATTGCGGATAAATTTTCTACAATGTCAACTTATTCAAGTATTTTTGAAATTGAACGAGTGATCTAACTGGCATCTTATTATTAGTAGGTGTCGTTTTCACCTATTTCTAGCTACGCAAAGTGAATTTGGGAATAAATGGTCATGAGTGTATACGTTGTTATTGTGTTCCATAAAATACGAAAAGCGATATGACTATTGTATTCATGATTTCATGTTATATACAATGCTTCTGAATCGACGACTTGACAAGAAAGCGTCCATTTGTTACAAATAAACCCTGCAGGCCCAAGTGTCTCCTTGGTGTACATCGGAAATATATGATGCATCAGGACAACGACACAAAGACTCACCAAGTTCACTAGATGAATTAAAATTGCCGATGGGGAACTATCCCGTGTGAACTATCACTGGTGGATTATCACATTAAGCATAAGTTTGGATACAAACATGTGCACTTTGACATACACTTCTACACTCATCATGCGTAACCGATAGTTAAGGAAAGAGAATGATTGGTAACGTGTCCAAAAACAGCCTCAAAGCTTCGACGATTAGAAATAATATATTAGAGGCCTCATAGTCATGAAAAGTAACACAACTTTTGAGTAAAACTAGTACCCCTTCGATCAAATTGGATAAACTTTACCCAAAAAAGAATCAAGCGGCAACAGGGTCCTTTTGGTGTAAAATCTTACACCGATATGTTGTGTAAACGAATTACACCTTCCTGAGGTAAAATATAACCTTGTCACGCTGGGTAAAACTGTACCCAACCTCAAATGGGTACTGGATTACCCAATTATTTAGTTGTGGCCGTTGTACTATCGTTAAGTGTTCTGGTTTACTCAGTATTGAGTATTTTATTCTAACAGTGTATTAATGTCCTACAGCGATTACTTCAATCTACGAAATTGCCACTTGAAAACAGTTTGCATTAATAAGTGGGGGAAATTACATTACTATCACGATGTTATTAATACAATCTGTTATGGCTGCACATACAAGACAACTTCACAGCTATTTCAGAAATAATGTAGGCTGGTACAAATGTATGGTTCACCTATCATAAATGTAAGAGATTACAATATCAATATCATGACTATTGCGATGTAATGTAAAGAAATCACGTTTCTTCTATTTTTTATAATTAACAATTGTAACCGACGCGATCGTCTTCTAGTAGGTGTTAGATAAAGAGTCATGTTGATGAAATCATTTCGATTCATCATACAAAATATTAAGATATATTGTATGTGACAATTCATTAGAGTTTGGTATACATCATGGAATTTAGAGATGTACATAGAGTCCATAGTCATGATTATATTTCATAAGTAGTAGGCTATTAGCAGTCCTAAATGGCTTTTCAGCCAACTTCTCTATAACATTTTTGTTTTGTTTTCTAATGTTATTTGATGTATTGATGTTTTATGGAAATAAAAATTAGTATTTTATTGCATTATTTTATTGCATTTTTTATATAAGTTTGTCGATAAAAAGTGACTAAACATGTGCTAAAGTATGCCTTTTATGCGCTGTGGAATTATAGACATGTAATTATTATAGTTTTTACCAACATCACTACAGTTCAACAGTTATCATCACGGTATTGTATTGTTTGAATCTAAACGGATGCAACTTTTTTATCATTAATTTCTATTACATATTCATCATATTGTAATATTATTACATAAAATATGTGCTACTTATGTGATATCTAACTTCTATTTGTCACTTAGAGCGAGAGCGGTGGAGGATTTACATCTAAAAAGCTAGAGTATTTAAAAAATGCTATTCTAATATTTGCTAGTTGATGAAATTATGATAAACTAGATTTAGATTTCATCTATGCTCAAACAGTAATACAAACGTGTATATCAATATTCAAGAAATGCATGCATACTTCGCCATGTGGACCCATCATTTGATACCATGTTGCATTCACGATTGAATATTTTCAAGAATCTCTCTTATTAGACAACTTGTCAAGAAAAAGGTAGCTCTCATATATAACAAATAAGCCCGCAGGTGTAAGTGTCTCCTTTATGTAGATCGGAAGGAAAGCCATAAGGTAACAGGACAACGAACCAAAGATTCAACTTCAGCTTGAGTTCAGTTAAATTAAAATTGCCGATGGGAACTTTCAAATAAGAGCTTAAGGTTTGATGTGTACATGTACTCTGCACTTTACGCTGATTACAAAGCAATACTATTATATGGAAGTAAGTTACAAGGAGCAATTATAGTAACCTTTAAAGCTCGATACGAAGAGAAACCCAATATCTTGGTATATATGCATGGTACAAAACCTTGTTTAATAATCACACATGATTGTTTAAAAATCTTTGTACACACGTTATTTTACACAAAAGAATAACAGTGTATAAGTTATGATACCTTTTTGATAGTGCCTCAATTTCAAATATGAAACAAAATCAAATTTAAATAGAGAATGTCACTAATTCTTATAGCAATGGTGTAATTTGCATAATTAACTTATCTTTTATATCAACGAACCATCCCTCAACAAACCATCACTCAACAAAGACGGGCCGATACCGTTTGCCGAGCGTATATGACCCGATTCTGACGTCACATTTCCGACAAGTCAAGTCCGTCAGTTCGAGTCATTAGTCTGCTAATGAATGATGTAGCAACACCTGACAAAAGTAATTATTATCTTGTGTTGAGAACAAAATATCAATTTCAAATCATTTGACTTTTAGATGTTTTCATTTTCATCCAACCCATGATAAATCTCAAACACACACATCAAATAAACTTACACAAAGTCAGACACTTTAATCTGACTGATGTTCATATATATTTTTAGCTATCACATTCATATGTACTAACAGCACATGCCTATCAATTTACGGGCAAATCCTATTCTGGAAATACCTTTTTATTTACAACTAGAGATTCAAGAAATAGGCCTCTGGTTAACGACATGCGTGTACGTGATCTAAAGATATTGCAGACATATTGTTTAAATTGCTTTCGGTCAGTCAGGTTCATCGCCTACTATCGGCCAACAATTACAGAGAAACTATAAGTTGAGGCAGTTAAGGGGAAGTTTTCGAAATATTTACAAAATAGTTTATTTTTAACTTAGAGTTTAGGTGTAAGGCACGTTTGGTCAAAATGTTAGATGCACGGCCTCTCAATTGTCAAAACCTTGGTTACGCTACCTATTTTCAATCAATAACAATTTGAATGAGTGGATTGACGTAGTACTAACTATGATTCAATAACCTAAGCGACGAGAAGGTCTGCCATTTTCTTCACGAAATACAAGAACAGTTTTAATTTTTATTGGATTTGAGCGCCATTAAGATTATCATTATGTTTTGTCCAAGGTTAAGGCTTCATCTACTAGAATTTGATGCCATTTTGTTGAAATAATCGACCATTTGTCCTTAAAATGGGACTGAGTGATGTAGTCGTAAATTGTTGTTTGCCTATACGCTTACTTTCTAGAAGGGTAAAAGTCAACGGCGGCGGAATGTATTAAGGGGGAAGGCCACTTATACCATCATGAAGCGCAGCGAGCGGAGCGTCTTGCGATGTGGGGCTCGGCCCGCTTAAGGGTCCCGAGAATGAATTATGAATTTAGGTGCTCTCTGTGGGCGTTTGAAAGCCATTTCAGACCTCATGATGTTTTCCTTTAATTTCAGCTTTCTTTTCAAACATTTTGTTATTGCTATAATGACCCTTCCAAATTGTGTTCAGGTAGGTGTCAAGAGGTGGTTTCTCCCTATAGACCAACGACGTGTTGTTAAGTTCGCAGCATGGGGTGTGGGGCCCTCACACACTTTTTATTTTCCTTTACGTTCCAGGATTCGTTCTGATATTTTTGCAAAGAAAATTGCGTTTTTATATGATCTGTATCAACGTCTTATGGAGTTGGGTCCTGGGCCCACTTTTAATAGGGCTGAATGTTAGATGCATTCTGAGGCTATTTCCGGTCTTTTAAGAAGGCTCACATTATCAGTCGGAGATGGCGTATTCACTAGTCACCAATAAACCTCAAAACTACTTCGTGTGCAATTTATTTCATGTTCACTCACCGCATCGCAACATAACGAAAGCATTATGAACATGAACTAATTATGATGCCGTGTGCGTATAGTACGATGGAAACTTGTTCGCGATCGACATGATCAAACGCATTATGTTTTAACGCTACATACTGTACACACAGAAAACACTATGTAAAAAATTATGTATATATAGAACTCCATAATTATTATGTAAGAGTTTACATAAAACATGTAATATATACCCAAGCTTGTGTAAATTCCTATGCAAAAGCTTTACACAACTGTTTACATAGTATTATGGAGTTCTATTTTTACACAGATTGTGTATTTTTTTACATAGTGTTTTCTGTGGGTACGTCACTGCCAATGTATTCAAATCAGACAACAAACCCTAGAATACATGGAATTTAATATGCCATCGAAAATGACATTTAAACAATTGTTTTTATACCCCCATTAAAGATAATGTAAGTGTGTGGATACCTTTATCTTTTATGCGAGGATTGTCCTTAAAGACGCACCGACGTTTGTGCACAGTCTCAATTCATTGGCATGATATAGAAACCGAACATCAAGAAAAGGTTATTCGAACACACCCCACACATGTGTGGTCCCATCATAAAGCTAACGTTTGTTCAGCTAAACGACGATTTATAAATGTTAGTACAATACTTCATATGAATGGGGAGCCTTTGTAAGCCATCGACCCGATGTCTATGAAGAGGATTGAAGAGAGGTGATCGTAATCCATTTTATTTTCGCCCTGCTGCAAAAAAAGGTTTCACAAATCATGTATGGTTTCAGATACCAGTATTTTATTTCATTGTTATTCGGTAGGCATTCTGCTATCATCAAGAATAATCCTGATTAATGCATATTAACCCTAACACGTTTGTCAGTAAATATCCGGGGTAGAAATGGGCAAAACTTAGCGGGAAAAAGACGGACTTGGCGGCGACAGGATTCGAACCCGGGTCCTCCAGCTTGGAATACACTGTCTTAGTCCACTTTCCGCGCGCATTTATCACCTGCCGTGAGCGCTCGGCGAGATAGACTGAGGCGACACGTGCTGCTAGCATGGTTTACAGCATGCTATAACATTGTCGTCTACGTGATTAGTGTGAAAGAACGATTGTGGAACTGTTTAATTCTATAATTATGTTTAGACGTTTCTACGATGTTGAAAAGAAGAACAAAAATAAAAATTGAACGTCGCAAACCACAAGATACTGGACTGGATTTGTGTACTTGAAATTCATTAACATCAATACATTCGGGTTACCCATTTCTCAAAAATTCATATTTAAAATTGCCGTTTGAAAACTTAAATGGATAAACGAGGCTACTAGATAGTGATATTATTTGATTTGACAAGTCGATTTTTTGTCGTTTGAAATGAGTTGTCTGACTGTAGGCATGACTGCTTTATAATCTATATTGATATTATAATGAGTGTCTTTAACTCTTCCTTTGCGAACTATTTGGATAGTTTTGAATGTTTGAACAAGGAACTATTTTTAATAACATCATGCCGTACCCAAATAGAGTAGTACGACTTGTCGTTACGTCAGGATTAGATCCAAGAAGCAATTTTGTTAATTGGAGTGTGCTGGGCTTATACAAAGTTTCAAGTTATCCATCAAGAAGCAGCATTCACTATTCACCAATAATCCTGAAATCCATTCCATGTACAAGCATGTCATGAATGAATTACCACGTTCACTCACCACATTACGAACATAATGAAAACCTCGGGGCTTGTGTTCGTTTAGAATGTCGGAAACTTGATCGTGATTTAATGTAATAATATTCATGTTTTGAATATGAATTTAAATGTTAACGCTTCAACTAAACGCATACAAAACGAAAATTGCGTAGTTATGAAAAGATAACCGCCGAGAGAGTTTGTATGTGAACAATTTAATTACGTCAATCGATGACGTCAGGCCTTAGATTAAAATGATGTTAAACAGTTGCATACATAAATCCTCTAGAAAAAAACAATACCAGAAAATTAATGAATACTTCAGTTCTTTTACCAGAATTAAAACATGTTTTCTTACCATACTTACGACAAGTGACTACGGGTGACAACCGTTATTTTCTGCATGGATGTATACACCTAGCACATAAAGTCCCTGACCATGTGCTTTGAGGTTGGGTCATTCAAAATATATAATGGGTACCAACAATCTGAGATAAAAATTAAATGAGCAAATCTCTTCTCCGCAGTTTGATACCTCATTCAACAAAATCGAATGGATACTTTTAAAGTTATGGCGATTTCAATGACCGCGCATAGCAACAGAAAAGTTGCACTAGGTATACTAAGGAAATCATTGATTTGTGTGTGATTACTGTCATAACTGTGTGCTATTTGAACGAGCCAGATGAATGGGTTTGGAGTGATAACCGCAATTTGCGGGACAAAGGGTGTGACTGGCTGTGAAGAATACAAGTCTTAGCTGATTAGCTGTGAGTTTTTTCAGTGCGTACGCCAATCATAAGTGACCGTGATCCTCATTATTTTTTTGAAAATAACAATACAATTCACATTTAATTTGATGGTTTTGTTGCATATGGTTAGTCCTGTGTCCCATTCTTATTCGGTCAACGTTCTGTTTTCAACTAAAAATAAACTCGAAACAGGAAATTCATTTGACGTTAATATCTGATCCTGGGAACAAAATTATCCGTTATGACATGTACTAAGTGGAATCAGTTAGGGCATTAGTACCTATGCTGCAGTTAGGGCATAAGTAATACCGAGGTAGTTTACTAGTATTAAGTTACGCAAACTTTCGTGAACTCGGCCGTATAATTGGGTTTTGTGTGTAACCTCATACGTTTATCTAGACACTGTTCGTTGAGCAAAATGTTCGAGTGTGGCTAGGATGACATTTTTATAATTATAAAAACACATTCAGGCTGCAATCAGCATTTGATAGCTTGTATATCACGTAAAAATAGCAAATTTACAATTAATTTGAGTTTATATATGTCACACACGGCTGCGATCAGGCCTGCGCATGCATTATGCTGAAAAAAATTATCAAAGCGCCAAGCCAAACGCATTTAGGTCTCTAAGAATCGATTGGTGACGCAGTGGACACTGGCTACGATGGTAGAGGGCCCCCACACCGAGTGCTACATTCTCATGACTCAGCGCATAGCGAGCGACATGAGCTTTCCGTTGACGTAGCGAGGATGCGTGCAATTAATCTACTTGTGTTCGCAACAAGAGATCAATCTTGTCCTCTGCGACTGCAGTTAGATTCACCAGGCTCTTACTGTTACCATGGTGACTCTTGTAGCTGTTGTTAAATGCGATATTCACTCGTCAAGCGCCGAAAACAGATTGGAGACTGGACCACGCATAAGGCTCTATTTATACCAGATCGGTTGCCGGTAATGATGGGGTTAATTTTAATTCTCAGTGGTAGGTAGACCCATACAAAGTTGCATTTTATAGCTGCCATTTTGCTAAGTATTCATTGATAACATTGTCTGTTTACTCAAAATGTCCTTCAAGTATCCTTTATGGCCATGTGTTTTGAACTCACCACCCAAAAAGGGTGGTGGCGTTGCATTTTTGGTGACGAATCATCCATCTCTCTCTATTAACTCAACAACTAAATGTGGTAGAGCTATGGTTGAGGTGTCATTTGAAAGCCTATTTATCTAGCTGCATTGTGTGAATAAATCAGGTATTTCTATAACTGATTGGCTGAGATATGATTGATTATATTGTGAAAGTCAGGGGTGGTGGCGGTGGCGGTGGCGGCGGTGGCGGTGGCGCTGTGTGCAATCTCTATGGGGAATATAGAAAACGTTCCCAATTCTACGTTCAAACTCCTCATCCCTGTATGGTACAAATATGATTTTGCTCTCATTTGATAGATTATTTTATATTCTATAAGATTCTGTTTCAACAAATGTGACAACTATTATGTAACAATTGTAATCATGAATCGATTGCATTGTCCTTGGCTTTCTCCCTATTCGCTACACAGTGAACTTGCCATAATTCATCGGTTTTACATACATGACTAATCAAAAAAAGTATTCAACCGATGATAGCAAAATGATACATTTTTGGAAAGCTCTCAAATAGGGGAATTCAAAAATGCCGTCTAAATCAGGATAGGGTGCATACCCCCAAAAATATACTTGTAAACTCTAATAAATATATAATTTAAACGTTTGTGCTCATTTACTTCCCGATATAGTGTATTTCAACAAGTTTACCATTGACAACCATTTTGTTCTGATGGGTAATTGCATGAGAAACTAATATGCACAGTAAAATTATGATTGGGATCGGTATAAAATTATTATTGAGCTTTAATCAAAATATGAAAAAAATCGATATATTTTGAACATTATTAATCACAACATGTTACCATTAGGTCCTATTTAAATTCCAGTAGCTTATTTGGATTCCTTGTGAGATTACCGTTCAGAAAATATATACTTTTTATGGGGTAGAACAAGTAGTTATTGCGATATGCTAATTCGAATCTCAGATGGTGTAAAATGTAAAAATATGGACATGCAACGGGAAGGGTGGCGAGTTCAAAACACATGGCCTTATCGTAGGGCCCTATTCACTACTGTGATTTCGATGAGTGCAGCCATGCACGCAAAAGAAATGATTATGTTGGATAGTAACGCATCAGGAACTTGATGTTTTGTTATAATACCAACATTAATTTCACGGTTGCAGGGCACTGGTTCTCTAAAAGCCTCTGTAAATTATACGGCGATCAGGCCAGCGCTTGCATTGCGCTGAAAAAAGTATCAAAACATGAATAACACGTAGGAAGAGCGTAGGAAAAAACTGTCAAAATATTAAACAAGTTAGCTAAACCCGTTCACATTCTGCTTCGATCAGGCTGATGCTTGAATTGCACTGACAAATTATCAAAACGTCAAGCCAAACGCATAATAGGTCGCCAAGAACCGATTGGTTACACAGTGGACACTAGCACAAACCTAGCGCCGATTTTCGGCGTTTTGAGGGCGCTATAATGAATCAGTACTGTCGCCGTGGTAGCACAAAGCGATTGACGAGGTCGCAGCATGAAAACAATATTGCCCTCTGTATAGGGTGCGGTGGAACGGAGCAGATTGCATTCTTCTTCCCCTCCCTCTGCCCTTACGTGCTGAAGCCTTGACTTTGGCTTTTATCGCGGTTTCTATGTTGTTCAGTCGTCAAGCCCAAAAAGCAGACTCAGCACGCAGGAGTATCTGTTTTATATGGCGATAGGGAAAAAGCGTACTTTAGGTCCCAGATACTGGTGCGAATTCAGTATCGTTTGATACTAGAACACCAAATTGTGTTCCAGTATAGTTCAATTGAGATCGTACTAGCAACTCAAAGCAGCGACTTGGACTTAACAGTGTAGTGGAAGCATAGTGGGAACCCGTGAGACTTTTGAAAGTAGGAACGAAATGAGTTGTACTTAAGAGCGCAGTGAAAACGTTATAATCTCGTTACAATCTTAATATCAATGCCCATGTTTCAAGTTCCCCTTAAAATGATATTCCCTGTTCCATTTACTTCACGCTATTCAGTAATTAAATTAACAGGAGAGGGAGGGGTGTTTCCGTTGAATGCATGTAATGGTATTCCATATTCGTTTGATCAATTCAATTCCTCCCTTAGTGTTTGCCATGGACACATCACATGTCAATTCTATTGTGTATACATCATTGTATTATTTAATTAAGTAAGTATTATGCTATATAAACTCTTGAACTTGATCACAAACTACAACCACAAGATTTGTGTACAGAAACCCATTATGCCACCGTCACACTTACGGCGATCAGGCCAGCGCTTGCATTGCGCTGAAAAAGTATCAAAATATGAATATCACGCAGGAAGAGAGCGGACAACTGTCCGAACTTTTAAATCAAGGTAACTTAAACCCACTCTTTGACATTCTGTGGCAATCTGGCCGGCGTTTTCATTACGCTGACAAATTATCAAAACGCCAAGGCAAACCCACCAAGGTCTCCAATAGACCATTGTGACGATATGAGCACTGGCTATGATGGGAGAGGGTACTCATGGTCGCCATTGAGTGCAAATGCGCCACGTTGGTTTGGTGCATGCACAAAACAAGCGCAGAGATTCAGCGTTCTGACCAGAGCGCTGTAATGACTCAGTATTGATGTCGCCGTGGCAGCGTAAAGCGAGCGGCGTGAGCGTCCCGTTGGCGTAACAATGATGCATACAAGCTACGTGAGGTCGCAGCAAGAACTCAATCTCTTTCTTTGCGTAGGGTTCAGCGGGGTGGAGCAGGGTGCTTTCCTCTTCCCCTCCCTCTGACCTTAGATTCTGAAGCCTTGCCTTTGGCTTTTACCATGGTTGCTATGTTATTCGATGTTGTTCACTAGTCAAGCCCCGAAAACAAGACTGAGTACACATGATAATCTGTTTATTTGCACGGATCTGCCAAACGCGAGTAGAGCCTCGAACTGGAATCAGATTGTATCATTGCTCAATGTCTCACTGCATGACTAGTCATATTGTATAGAGAGAGTCGAACTAATACCAGTTTGAGGCTCTCCTCGTAAATGACGGACCGTGCAGAGGGAGAATAGAGCGATTGCGCGGGGGTAATTGGTTCAAATCACATGGAATGGAGTACAATACCAATCACATGTTAAATTTATACTTATCTAAAGTGAGACTTGAAAGTAGAAGGGGCATACTAAGAGCTACCTTTTTTCTAAAGTTTGACACTTTTGTTATATTTTGAGACTTATTTAGCGCAATGCAATCGCTGGCTTGATCGCAGCAGAGTGAAAACGAGCGCCGCGGCATTCTGGGGCTCAAGGGCGACCATGGGGCTCTCTCCCATCCTAGCTAGTACCACGGTGTCACCAATCGGTTCTTGAAGACCTTAATGCGTTTGACTTTTGAATTTTTCAGCGCAATGCAAGCGCAAGCCTGATCGCCGTTGTTGTGACTGTGGTGTTAGCATCAACAGTCATAGTGGGCTTATCTCGTGTCGACTTTTTCATCGTTTAAAATTGGTTGCCTGTCTGAAGGTGCTGATATTATACTTTTGATATGATACGTTGAGTGTCGGTAGCTGTTGCCTGTGTGGTGTCTTTGATACTAAACACCATCTAAATATAAAGTTGAATAATCTACTATGCACAAGGAACCATTTTTAATAACGGCATGATGTCCCAAAAGGTTACGACCCGCCATTACGTCGGTACTAAGCATGTTAAGATCCTTGACGGAATTTTATTAATTGCAATATGTTGAGCTTTTATAAAAGGGTTCAAGTAATCTACTGGAAAGGCGGCATTCACTATTCGCCATAAACCTGAAATCCATTTCATGAACATGCATGGTATGAATAAATTACTACGTTCACTCACCACATTACAACATAAGGAAAACCATGCGGCTGTAATCATGGGCTTGTTTTCAGTATTAAAGTATGCTCGAAACCTGACTGCGATCTAACGTAACATGTTTTGTATATGGTTTTAAATGTTTCAAGCGCATGCATACTCGCCAACATGACGTGAGTATTCAAAGATACCTACATAAATAGTTTGTATTGGTCAGGTTTACGGCAATCAATCGATGCCCTTGAGGCATTTTCGATTATCTGCTATTAAACCATTCTTTTGAGAAAAACATGCATCGTTCCCTCCAATTTGACACTATTTTTGGGCATATTGGGTGTGATATCACTTAAACTCACTATAGCAAATGAATAGTTATTCTGGAACATAAATAAATAGTTCGATTCTGAAAGATATCTGTTATTACAATATTTTAGCTTGCTTTCGGTTATAGTGTAATGTCAGTGGATTTGTTCTGGATGGATTATGTATAGTTTCCTGCCGGGGCGCCCCAATTATGAATGTCACGTAATATGAGTGATGCAGACACAATAGCTTCCTTGAATATCGCTTGGTATTCCACTGACAATATTACAATTTCAATACTTTATGCTTCCATCAAAACAGGTATATTCTGCTCTATTGCACCTCGTCAACACAGCTCCAGTGTATTGCCCTCTTTTCCAACCGTTACATTTTGTATTATGATCATACATACGTCGTATGTTGTCACTACTGTCAATATTTTTCGACGTTTACCTCTGAAGCCAGGAAGCAGAAAAGGTAACAAGTCATCATGGGATTGTGTCATGTAACTTTTGTATCATCCGTAGCTGCATTCATATTGACATTACCCCGTTGCTTCATGATCGTATAGTTTTCTATGCATATCATCCACGTTGTGTCTCATTCTAAGTCGGTCAACAGGAAATTCTTTATAAATTTACTTCAAATTAACGGTCTAATAAAAATAATGGGGAAAAAGTTTCTGTATTAACATGCGATAAGTGGAGGTAGATTATAGATCTTTACAATTCGACTGCAATTCTCTACATGATTTGGTTAGTCAATGAAAGAGCTATCTGGGGGCATTTAATGCTATACACCTTTAAAGCGCAAGTTTAGCCCTTTTCAACAAGATAACCCCACCATGAACATGATGAACTCAAATTTAAAAGAGATTCTTCTTTATGTGGGAGTTGTAAAAGTACGAAAAAGAATTACACATTTCTGTCATGTTCCACCTGTATGATGTTATCAATGGAATTTGACATGAGAAACAAATAAGTCAGCGTAAACGGTTAACATGCTCACAGGGCGTTTACGATGCAATTTAAATTTGATACCCTCTACCCTTAAGTGTCGGTTGGGCAAACACCTGCATTGAAATATATATGATTGTCAAGTGTTGTTTGGAATGGTTATGAATTATTCTGAAACTGAGGCCTTTGTGGTATAATGCACGTGTAAGAGAACAAAAAGTCACATGCATGTGGATCAAACGCCAACTTTACAATTGTCCTAAAGCTACTATTTCTGTCATCAATATACGACGTACTTGGTTTTATTTGGTAAAATATTTATGTTGCACTGAATAACAATAGTAACACCATTAATTCCCCATGTATTCAAGGGTGCTCAGATACCGGATAGATTTTCAACAATGTCAACTTATTCAAGTATTTTTGAAATCGAACGAGTGATCTTACTGGCACAATCTTGTTATTAGTAGGTGTCGTTTTCACCTATTTCTAGCTACGCAAAGTGAATTTATATCTGGGAAGGAATGGTCATGAGATACGTTGTTATTGTGTTCTATAAAATACGGAAAGCGATATGACTATTGTATTCACGATTTCATGTTATATACAATGCTTCTGCTGAATAGACGATCGACTTGACAAGAAAGCGTCCACATCGTCGCTGTTCTGACATACCGGCACATGTGCCATTTTGGGCAAAATGAGTTAAGTTGCATTTTATGATCTACAAATGAAACTCTTTATTCTCCAAAAAAATTGAGAGAAAAAGGTAATTAATTAATGAGATACCGCACTAATTAGTGTGATATGCCAGGGTTTTAACATAATACCGGCATGAAAACCTCATTTTTAATTCTGACATACCGGCACATCACAATATTCTGCCATAGACTACCGTGTAACTGCAGTTCTGACATACCGGCACATCACTGGCATATCACTGTAGGACGAATATGAATTTTGTTTTCTTATTTCTGACATACCGGCACATGACTTTATGACATAATTAGGCCTAATTAATAATTGCAATTTGTTGTTGTAACATGCTCATAACAAACATAAGTATATATCTATTAGTGTTCTTTGACAATGATAGTGACATTTGCAACTACTGCACGATTTAGGGAGTTTTTTCAAGTGTAATGTTTTCAACCTTACATATTTCCTAACATTTTACGCCCCGTATCGACAGAGCTTTGATTAGCAGCGTACCAATGTGTAATGTAAGTTGTAAGGATTTCAAAAACCTAACATTGAAAAAAATGTAAGTTGTAAGGATTTCAAAAACCTTACATTGAAAAACAATTAAGGATGTATAGATTTCCAAATCCTAACATTGAAAAAAATGTAAGTTGTAAGGATTTCAAAAACCTAAAATTAAAAAACAAATGTATGGATTTCAAAAACCTAACATCGAAAAAATGTAAGTTGGAAATCGATGTTAGGTTTTTGAAATCCTTACAACTTACATTTTTTTTTCAATGTAAGGATTTCAAAAACATTACATTGAAAGAAAAAAAATTAAGTTGTAAGGATTTCAAAAACCTTACATTGAAGAAAAAAATTTAAGTTGTAAGGATTTCAAAAACCTAACATCGAAAGAGTTTTTTCAAGTGTAAGGTTTCCAACCTTACATATTTCCTAACATTTTACGCCCCCTATCGACAGAGCTTTGACTAGCAGCGTACCAATGCGTAATGTAAGTTTTAAGGATTTCAAAAACCTTACATTGAAAAAAAATGTAAGTTGTAAGGATTTCAAAAACCTAACATTGAAAAAATATGTAAGTTGTAAGGATTTCAAAAACCTAGAATAAAAAAAAGAAGTAAGTTGTAAGGATTTCAAAAACTTTACATTGAAAAAAAATGTAAGTTGTAAGGATTTCAAAAACCTAACATCGAAAACAAATATAAGTTGTAAGGATTTCAAAAACCTTACATTGAAAAAAATGTAAGTTGTAAGGATTTCAAAAACCTAACATCGAAAAAATATGTAAGTTGTAAGGATTTCAAAAACCTTACATTGAAAAAATGTAAGTTGTAAGGATTTCAAAAACCTAACATCTAAAAAAAAGTAAGTTGTAAGGATTTCAAAAACCTTACATCGAAAAAACATGTAAGTTGTAATAATATCCTAAACCTTACATTGAAAATCAAAAAAACATTATAAGGATGTAATAAGAGTGCTACTACAACACATGTTTGCATGTAAGGAAATCAAATCAAACATAACATCGAAACAAAATATAAGTTGTAAGGATTTCAAAAACCTTACATTGAAAAAAATGTAAGTTGTAAGGATTTCAAAAGCCTAACATTGAAAAAAATATGTAAGTTGTAAGGATTTCAAAAACCTTACATTGAAAAAAATGTAAGTTGTAAGGATTTCAAAAACCTAACATTGAAAAAAAATGTAAGTTGTAAGGATTTCAAAAACCTAACATCGAAAAAATATGTAAGTTGTAAGGATTTCAAAAACCTTACATTGAAAAAATGTAAGTTGTAAGGATTTCAAAAACCTAACATCTAAAAAAAAGTAAGTTGTAAGGATTTCAAAAACCTTACATCGAAAAAACATGTAAGTTATAACAATATCCTAAACCTTACATTGAAAATCAAAAAAACATTATAAGGATGTAATAAGAGTGCTACTACAACACATGTTTGCATGTAAGGAAATCAAATCAAACCTAACATCGAAACAAAAAACACGATTTTCTCAAAACGCTGTTTTTCGTGATGTGCCGGTATGTCAGAACAGCGACGACATGTTACAAATAAACCCTGCAGGCCCAAGTGTCTCCTTGATGCACATCGGAAATATAGCCATGAGGCATCAGGACAACGAAACAAAGAATCACCATCAGCTAGAGTTCACTAGATGAATTAAAATTGCCGATGGGGAACTATCCCGGGGGAACTATCACTGGTGAAGTATCACATTAAGCATAAGTTTGGATACAAACATGTGTACTTTGACATACACTTTTACACTCATCATACATTAATAAACAGATATAAAGATAAAGTATTGATACTATGCTCATTAATGGAGCGTGACCCATAGTTGTCCAGGAAAGAGAATGATTGGTAACGTGTCCAAAAACAGCCTCAAAGCTTCGACGATTAGAAATAATATATTAGAGGCCTCATAGTCATGATAGTGTTACAAAACGTTAAAACAGCTTCCAAACAAAAATGATAATGATAAAGATTGCGAAATACATTCCCGAGCACCATCTCCCCGATGTCAAAAAGAAATCCACACCATTGTTAATAGCTGTGTATCGGGTGTATTGGGTGGGGGGGGGGGGGGGGGGGGGGGGAGGAGTTGCAACCATGTACCCCCACAAAGCTCGTTGTATTCATAAATATTTTGTTCAGTGTATATTAACTAAAGTGTGATAGGAGAAGTCTCCAGTGGTTTTACAAACCGCTAAAATCCAACAGTTTGCTATGGAGCGACGCCCCTTTATCCCCATACAAATAATAATGACAATTACCGTATTTCGGCACTATTTCAGCATCTAAAACAGTGTAAATCCCATGAGCTTCCGTGGGTGTCGCCTCTCGCGCTTCGGACCTCACTTGTCGTCACATCATATTGATGGTCGACATATTTCAACTTGACATACCCTAGCAAAATACTCTAGTACGCCATCCCCCCTGATTCGTAAAATCCTGCGCACAAACAGGAAGGCGAAAAGAGGAACAGATAAAAAGCAGTAACAGTTCTTATAGAATACAGTGAAAAAGTAGAAAATGAAAACTGTGGGGGATATTGTGGTATCCATCTCGGAAAGGGGATCATAATAATTATGGCCCTCATGGGTTTCTGTTCAAAACTAATTTCAATTATCAATATTGAGCTACCAATCCTGGCTGGTTTCTTTTGCAACATCTTACTCATGTTACTTGTGGGATTCAGGGTTCAGCAGCTTGAGCAACTATCGAAATCTCGGATGCACGTCTTCCACAACACCAGACTTTTAATCATACATTTTGAAAAGGATTAAGCTCTTGCTCATAAAGCTCACACCTCACATTTAGCTTGCCTGAGTAAAAAAATGCATTTCGTTTTCCATCATAGGACACATTTTGTAACTTTTTTCGGGTTAGAATTTTTTTTCTTCAAAATTCGAATCTCTTTTTAATTCGGATTAGGGAATCATTTTTATTTGTCTTATTAGAGAGCCCTTTTCGAACTATAGAACCTTTCGAAATATATTGGGATTAAAGAACTTATCAACCTATTTAAAAATTGGGATTATAGACCCATAATCCGTCGGACTTTAGAACCTTTTTTAATTAACGGATTAGATCACCTTCGAAATAAGGAACCCCTTTTTCGGACTAAAGAGCTTTTATCTGATTCGGACTATAGCGAATGGTGAATTTACGTGCGTTGTACTATAAAACCGTCGTACTGTAGGGACGTAAGGTTATAGACTCTGCGGACTACAGAGCTGACACCGAAGACGGCTGCCAATGTTGCGTTGATGATTTAATGTTTTCAATAATACCATTCACTAAACAACTCGACAAGGAAAGGCACTCATATGTATCAAATTACCCCGTAGGTGTAAGTGTCTCCTTTATGCAGATCGGAAGGAAAGCCATAAGGCAACAGAACAACGACACAAAGATTCACAATCAGCTTGCGAGTTCAGGTGATTAAAATTGCCGATGGGGAACTTAAGCTGAAATATCGTACTAAGCTTGATGTTTGATACATGCATGTACACTTACAGTGCACTTTCACGCTCATCACAAATCTATACAAAAGTATGAAGATGACGGAATGTTCAAAGAACAATATTAACCCCTTGCGTTCTTCAAGAAAACAAGTTTCGGTATCGTCGGACACATCAGATAGGCTACTGTTTTTATTCTATATAAAACCGACTTTGATCAGAAATTCAACTCGAACACGGGATGGTATTCAGATTTCCAGAGACGTACAACAAATCGATGATTTAATTCAAAGTATTATAATAAATATATATTTCTTTACCAAGAAATATCAAGATTACAAAATCATTTCAAAAAGGAAATAGCTGTCATAGATCATGATGATATGAAGAATGTTATGATTTTGCCATGATTTTGACCACCCTATATCTATTAAAAGGCAAATGTACGGTCGCAAGCAACACAAATATATGCTTTAAATGAATTTCCGAGAGTAGAATTTCACACCCGCAGTTTTCTCACTCAGAAAATCAAATCTTACTATAATATTTAAACAAATAATTACATGATCAATCATCAATACCCCCTGGGTAAGAGCTGTTTCAATTCATTAAGCTTAATAGAATTCATTAAGCTTGAAATAGCGCGTGAAATATGTCGTAGTGTACACTTCACCAAGCATTTTCACTTTTCAACGTAGAAGGAACCTGAGGGGTCTAGATTAATTCTGGCATGCAATCCAGTCCCCGTCAATTTAGCGAGGACTATTATTCTGAAAATAGCCTTTTATTGACGCGGAGTAAATGGTGGCAAACATCGATTGGTTCAAAACTACGCCTTGGAAAAGATAAGCATTTACGTGGTCTAAATACAACTTTATAATACACACATACGAGTTCTGGAATATGTGTAGTTAAAGTGAAATCTTTCTTAAACTCAATCGTTTGGACACCACAGACGTTAATATATATATTGTTATTTGAAAATTTGCCTTTAATGTACATTAAAACTAAATTATTGTAATACTCTTGTATATCGTCAGCCTGCTTCGATAATTGCCTAACTCACTTTTCAGCAAAATTGAGTTTTTCGCATAAATCGTGACTTCATTACATTATGCACATGCTGTTATAATACCTAAGTCATTGACCAATCAAAAGTGTTGATAAATGAAGAGATTTGTTGCAAAAAGGCCACCAAACCACTCTAACATGTTACTCATTTTGCATTATTGAATTTGCATTGACAAATCCATGGAATTAATCAAATTATTGTATGGCTGTGTTCATCCGTTTCTATATGACTTGGATTAGTGCATCCATGCACGCCAATCCTCAATTGGCGTGCATGGATGCACTAATCCAAGTCACATCAACAATACAAGCATCATTTCACATAATGAATATCCATCCATCAATAATGCAAAATGAGTAACAGGTCACTTTACAAAGGTAACAGGTTTCATACTTTTGTTGTTTTCTTAGAACTAGAAAAAATGAGTTAGGCAATTATCGAAGCAGGCTGACGACAATTATATAATACAAAACAACAGATATTACGTATTCTAATTTGTTTTAATTTTCGGCATTGTCTCCTATGCACCGTAATTTTCATTACTCGTTCCAGTGCATTTACATTATTTGTTACCATTGGCCAAGACCTATTCCCACTTTATTTTGCCTTGTTTTCATATTCCTTCAGACATTTTCCCTTTTATTATTTATTCTTAGTCATCACCATTATGGATTTTACTCATCATTGTTATGTTAAATCCCATTTGCCTTTTACTTTTATCTCCCCTTTGTATATGTCATCCTTTTGTTATATTATTCACTTCATCAATCAGCTGTCAAGTTTGATATACCTTCCCCTATTCATCCATCTGTCACTTAATCCCCCATTGTGTTACATTTTCTCTCCTCATGTCCTGCCCATGGTTACCCTGTCTATATACATGTTGTGTATGTTGTATTCTGTCATTTTACCTTCGATACATTTTAGATTATGTTAAAATCGAAACGTCAGGTCCTCTTATATTTACTACGTATTCTAATTTATATCGTTGGACACCAAAGGTTCCGCTTACACTAAGTATGATAAGGGCATCGACATCTATGGCAAGTATATTGCACAATAGAACAGAAAAACCTGGTTTTTCGATCGAAAAACCAGGTTTATCAATTCGATTGTCATAGTTTTTTGATAAACTTGGTTTTTCGGCTAATAAACCAGGTTTATCAAAAACTATGACAATCGAATCGATAAACCTGGTTTATCAATTGAAAAACCAGGTTTTTCGAATTTGATTGTCATAGTTTTTGAAACACCTGGTTTATCGACTGAGAAACCAGGTTTTTCACCGATAAACTTGGTTTTTCAATTCGATAGTCATAGTTTTTTTTAATAAACCTGGTTTTTCGATCGAAAAACCAGGTTTTTCGAATTCGATTGTCATAGTTTTTGTAAAACCAGGTTTATCGACCGAGAAACCTGGTTTTTCGCCGATAAACTTGGTTTTTCAATTCGATTGTCATAGTTTTTTTTTGATAAACCTGGTTTTTCGATTGAAAAAACATGTTTTTCGAATTCGATTGTCATACTTTTTGAAAAACCAGGTTTTTCGATCGAAAAACCAGGTTTTTCAAAAACTATGACAATCGAATTCGAAAACCTGGTTTTTCGGTCGATAAACCTGGTTTTTCATAGTTATTGAAAAACCAGGTATATCGATCGAGAAACCTGGTTTTTCAAAAAACTATGACAATCGAATTCGAAAAACCTGGTTTTTCCATCGAAAAACAAGGTTTATCAAAAAAAACTATGACAATCGAATTGAAAAACCAAGTTTATCGGCGAAAAACCAGGTTTATCGGTCGATAAACCTGGTTTTTCGTCGATAAACCTGGTTTTTCTGTTCTATTGTGCAATATACTTGCCATAGACATCATCATTTATTTCGGGTTATATGACTTCTCTGCCATTTTAAATACCGATTAACGTATTGCAGGCACAGCTATTATGGTATTGATATGTTTGTCCATTATTAGGCTACAGTAATAAATAAGCATGCTAGAAATATCATGATTATAGTATAATCTACCGTAAACCAGGCCCCCGTTTTTGATACGACGTATCGACACGTCGCCAATTGGATCATGAAAGCAATTTTGTTAATGGAAATATGTTGAACTTTTATGACTTAATCAAGTTATACAGGGTGTCCTAAAAGTCGCGCCACCTTTTAAATGCGTCATTTCTCAAACTATGTAAACTGCATAGCGACAACATGAGCATGTTCAGATAGAACACTCTTCTAGATTTTTTTATACCAAACTTGACCCCATCGTCGACCCCTCAATTTTATTACCAAATTTTTCAAAAAATGCTGCAAAATACGGAAAAGCATACTTTTTTTTGTACTTTTGTTTCCGCGTAGACCCAAAGACCCAAAAGGATTTGAATCACTTGATTTATTTATGGTTCCTAGTTTATTGTTCTCAAACGAATAATTCTAAGAATGACGAATGATAGAACATGACATGATGACAGTCGTGACAGGGATGCAAGGGATAAATAATAATGGCACGTGCCGGTATGTCCAGCTTAAAATGCATTGCACATGTTCTATTGTTTATTAGCACACCTTGCGCGCGGGGAGCCCAAGTAATGCTTTTGTGTGTTTTGCAGCAACATTTGGAAACTCGCGAAATTAGATAAGTCACCGATAGGGTCAGGTTTGGTATCAAAATAACTCTACTAGATCACGCTACCCAAAAACGGTAACGTTGTTGCCAGGCAATTTACATAGATAGAAATATGAAATGAAGCATTTATATTGGCGCGACTTCGGGAAACCCCGTACCTCATATATTGGAGCTGTATTCACCATCCATCAAACATGCATGAAATCTATTCCTAAACAAAGTGTCAAACAGGCGTTGCATAAATGAATCACTGCAATTGCATTCATTCACCGGATTACAACATAAGCCCTCAGGATCCAATCATGTATTGGGCTGATTTTGTATTTTGGCAACTTTATTGGGATGTAACGTGATTATATTCATGTTTTGAATATAATATTTAACGCTCATGTCCATACAGACATGCCACATTTGGTAGTTACATTAATAAATGCCGGGAATATATGTTACTGCCATTGAGTAATTGTGCCTTTGAGTTATTGTACTAGGAAACAAACATAGGCATAACCCTTAACATGTTTAATAATTTAATAGCAATGGTTTCCAAATTGTTCTCTTCAAATCAACGTAAGCAAGATACCGTAATAGGCTGATAATTGCAGATATTGATTTGGCATTTTTAACATTCAGTTCGGGTTGTCTTAGGCATTTCAGGCCCTTGCTTGCAACTATGTATTTGCACGTAAATGGTGTATATCATGTTCACCTAACGCTTAAAAATCATATTATCCTGAATGAAATCTTGAACTTGGAAACTTGTCTCGACATGGAGATAACATTTCAAAATAAAACATCGCAAATTAGAAGATTCTAGTTCTCCATTGTCAGCATTGATCTCGGATTGAATACAATTGAATGGTGCAGTGGTAGTTTCATCGTTGAAAATGGTTGTCTGTCTGAAGGCACTGTTATTATACTGTTGCTATAATATGACGAGTCACGAGTGTCGTTATCTCTTACCTATTTGATCTCTCGGATAATATAACCTATTAACACCCTGTTGCAAATATAATGAATGAATAAAATAGGCCTATACCCGGAAATAAAACCATGCACAGGGAACCATTTTTAATTACATCATGCCGTAGCCCAAAAAAGGAACGACCTGTCGCAACGTCGGCATTATATCCAAGAAGCAATAACATGTTCAGCTTTTATGAGATGTTCAACTTATCCATCGGAGAAGCATCATTCACCCTACATGTAGGCTAATAAACCTACAGCCATATTCCATTCACAAACATGCTATGAATGAATTACTACGTTCACTCACCGCAATGCAACATAGTGAAAACCCCGAGGCTTTAATCAATGGCTTGTGCTTGTTAAGTGTGTCGGAAACTTGATCGCGATTTAATGTAAAAACATGTTTTGAATGTACTCTTGAATGCTAACGTCTTCAAGTACATGCATACAAACCGAATTACGTGGGTATAAAGTTATTAGAAGATATTTAACAACTGTGACAGTGTGTTATGTTGGGTTTATGACCATCAATTGATGGCCTTGGGGCGGTTGGATTTAAATAAATGTAAAACAATTGTCTCACAAACCACTTAAATACAGATTCCCATCCAATTTAAAGGTCCTGTCACATATTAGCGAATAGAGTTAACGTGTGCCCGATGTTTTGGAAATGTGGGTGAACATTCGACTAGTACAGTCCAGAATCTGGAACCTAAAGTACACTTTTCCCGGTTGTTGTCTTGTTTTAATTCCTTTTTTGTCATCATTGTTAAAAGGGCTGTCAACCTCGGCGATCAGGTCTTGCCAGCTATCAGGTCTTGCGCTGCCATTGCGCTGAAAAAAGTATCAACAAGTATAAAAGCGCCAAGCCAAACGTATTAAGGTCTCTTTAAGAACCGATCGCAGTGGACACAGGATAGAACGGGAGAGGGACCCCATGGTCGCCCTTGAGCGCCAAACAGAGCGCCGCGCTTGTTCAGCAATTGAGGACCCTAGATCTAAAAGGGGGTTAAGTCACATGGAGTGCATTTTGAGAAAAATGGCAAAAACTGGGTTTCATTGTTTTTCCTGATGCAGTGCCCATAATGGATGCATTATTATTTCTTGCATTACAGAGACTAACTTTAAAATAGTTGTTGTTATGAAAAAAATTGTAAAGTAGTTGTTTTTGCCATTTTCAAATACTGTTAATCTAAGAAGAGGGTTAAGTCCAAATGGACTTGACCTCCTTCTTAGATTAACACAGTATGTTTAGCATAGTACTATCTTTATTTTCAAGTTTTTAATAATAATAGCTTTAGTACTGGTTAAAAATAATTAATTAATTCGATTCAGTTATCTTCTGCGCATTTTGACACCTCTTTTGTTGCGCTACGATGTTGTTTGGCGGGTTTATGAGCACTTGAGTGGTCGAATTTCAAAGTTGCCAAAGCCCCTATTCTCGCAAAGCAAAAGCGTTGTACTGTAACGAATAAGATCAGCATTAATTTTGCCCGGCTTTTATAAATGATTTGTTTGTCGCGTGTTGGATAAATCGATTGCAATGAACATCAGCATTATTTGTCAATAATAAAACAAAAGGGTCAGAGATGGGAGGCATATTAATTGTCAATAACAAAACAAAAGGGTCAGAGATGGGAGGCATAAATCAAATTGGTGTATTTTGTCTTGGTTTGGTCTGTGTGTGATGCTTGTGTGAGTTCCCTTCTGGAATTGGGGTGAATAGGAGCTTTTGCAACTTTGAAATTCGACCTTAAAAGAGGTGTCAAAATGCGCAGAAGATAACTGAATCGAATTAATTAATTATTGTTTTACATACTATTTCAGGTTCCGATAATCTGACCATTTGTAAGTGTTTAGATACTTTATTGGCGCAGTTTACATGTACATGTAGTCTCTTATAAATAGTGTTAATACTAAAAGGGAGTCAAGTCCAGTATTTATAATGCCTTTAAAATATCCTAGTCACAATGAAAACTTGTCTTGAAACAATAATCTTTCTTTAGAGATAGCTTACTTACCTATTTGGGACTTTTTAATGACTGATTCTTGTGATATTCGCCTGGGTTTAGCAGAGGTTTTGTCTGATGTCTTAATACAGGACGCCATCTGGGAATATGTAGTTTCAATGCAAGAAAGTGGTCATGTCCATGTAGTTTCAATGCAAGAAAGTGGTCATGTCCATGTAGTTTCAATGCAAGAAAGTGGTCATGTCCATGTAGTTTCAATGCAAGAAAGTGGTCATGTCCATGTAGTTTCAATGCAAGAAAGTGGTCATGTCCATGTAGTTTCAATGCAAGAAGGTGGTTATGTCCATGTGTGGACTTGACCCACTCGGGTTGTACCTCCCATGGACTCTTACACATGCTTTACCACATGACTTAACTATAAAATTTGAACAGAGGGTGCAGAGATCCTCCTTGTAGCAGAAAATGATACTAACTACAATTTCACAAGATTGTGACTTAACCCCCTTTTAGATCTAGGGTCCTCAATTGCATTGCGATGAAAATTGTCAACATATGAATAACATGCAGGAAGAGCCAGGAAATATGTCCACAATTGTCAAATGTTTAAAACAAGGTAGATTCTATCCCGCTTATCACGTTTTCATTGCGCTCTTAGTTACGAGCCATTGCGTTCCTACTTTCAATTCTCACTGGGATAAATATAATTTAACAGTTGCTTGGTATTGTACTAATCGCCCTTTGCACGGCCCGCTATATGTGAGGTGAGCCTCGAACTGGTATTATACATGTTCATGTAGTTTGACTCTGACTACACTATGACTGGTCTAGTGAGACATTGTGCAATGATGCAATCTGTTTCCATTTAGGAGGCTTTCCTCGTATCGGGCGGATCCGTCCATTGACCCTCCAAAGAGCGTATAATAAACAGAGCCTCCTGCGTGCTCAGTCTTGTTTTCGGGGCTTTACTTGTGAACAAACGTTGAACAACATAGAAACATGGTAACAGCAAAATGCAAAGATTCAGCACCCAAGGGCAGAGGGAGGGGAAGACGAAGGTAGTTTGCTCGATACCCCACTTGTCCTACGCAGAGAACGAGATTGAGTTCTTGCTGTAGATCTCAAGTAGCTACTACGACCTCAAGTAGCTTGTTCAGGGTGTTTGGGTTTTGACCAACTTTATTCACGTTCAACAAAACATATGGTGTATATGACAAAGATCTAAACAATCTAATATTCAATAATGTGATGTAAAAATTATATATATATATAAGTGAACACGGTGTATACACTTTGTCGATATCAGACAGCATGACAAAATAATCAAAAGCGGTTTTGATTTCCTAAATCCCAATTTGAATACTTAGGAAACAAAGTCAAAGACCAACAGTTGTTTGTAATTATTTGTTAACGGATGTGTTCTGTTTTGAAACGCACCGATTTCCGTGAAAATTATCTCCAATAAAAGCTAGTAATATCTAAAGTTATGCATCTAAGGCCAAGAACAATGAAAACGGGGTTATTAGCTCATAAAAGAAAATGTAAAACAAGTATTCATATGCCTGTGATGCTATAGATTGTGGGTATACAATAGGCATAGTTATTGTTATAAAACTGGTTCTCGGGATTCTGTCTAAAATTAACATTAGGTATATATGTACATGACGTATGACGGAAACAGAATAAGACAGTTTGCCCTCGTGACAATTGCTATATTGATATACCGTATATGTATCCCTTGCTATGTTTTTATTTATCAACGACTCAAACTTTAAATATATTGTTTTATTACATTACATTACTTTACATTGTAGGTACTCTAATGCTGCTCCGTTCGGTCGCATCACGCTACATTTGCAACGTGGAACTATAGTGCTAATTATACCATACACTACAGTCATCAAAACAGTAATTTAGTAACCAGGTAATAAATGTGCGTAAGTAGGAATTAGACTTTTAGATTTATAAGCACATTTATTATCTGGTAAGTTACTTTTTTGTGATGACTGTATATACATACACACACTTCAGGGGAATAGAGAATAGCAAGCTAAGTTAAACTGGTTTCTGAAATTATAAGACGCGGTAACGATGTAATGTGGATTTGTGTACTTCCAAACGGGCCCCATACTGCTATACTCACCCATAATGGTCTAACACAGTTTTAAGAATAATTTTCAGAGCCACAATTGACAATCATATAGAATTCTATTCAGTTGTTTGCCTAACAGGCACTTAAGGTAGAAACTATCAAATTTATATTGCATCGTAAACGCCCTGTGAGCATATCTACAGTGTACTTATACGTTGCTCATATTAAACCCAAGGTAAGATGTTACAGGTGTAACACATTGTAAAATGTGTTATTCTTTTACAACTATCAAAATTATAGAACTGATAAAAGTAGAACTACGGCCGTGCCCCAAACTGGCGTAACTTAATAGAGAGGTAAGCTACCTCCCTAGTAGTTATGCCAAATCTGTAGCGTAACTTACTAACGATGTAATTCTGAGAGCAAAACTAGCGAGTAACAACAGAATAGTAACTAGCGAGAAAAATATCCACATAAATCAGTATGGGATCCTTACAACATTAATTGTCGCATAAGCCAAGTGTTAACCTATACTTTACTCAGAAATTCTGACGTGAATGGTCCTCCGTAATATTTAAAATATGTCGTCACTCGCTAGGTCATAGGTCAGTGTACATAAAGAATCACGTTGAATCGGCTATTGGTCCGGACAAAATGACGCCATTTTGTTAACCGCTTTTTCAAAAATAAGGACTACATGTATCATGTCATTATAAACATATTTTGGGCGAGTAGTCTGTTGGCAGAGCCATTTGACCTCAAAATGAGGTATGCGGGAGATTTATGATTGTTTCTGGGTGATTTTGACTTGCTGATTTCAAATCTGGATGATGCCAACTCATAGCTATTGAGCGTTTTGAGAAATAAGGGGAACAAATTCTGGAAAGGGGAAATTTTTAAAATCACTCTATAGACACAGTTTATATATCAAATTGTAGCTCTTTGTTTACTGATCACAAAAATATATAGTTTGGCATGGTAATGACTTATATTATTGGAGTTATAAGGTAAAGGTCGAGTTGAGGTCAAATATAAATACTGTCCAAATCGCATAAATAAGGTGTCAAATTGTTTGTCTCTCTTCATTTTTTTTTTTAAATGGATGCTGCAATTCTTCATTTGCATATTGTAACATGGCCGCCATTTTGTCATCAAAATACATCGTTGTCGAATGATAACAAATTGATAGTGAAATTGTATTTAACGCATCGACATCATATCAACACCTTCAATCAAAATTATTTATTCTCAACACTAAAGTTCTCCAAAACATGGTGCACTTTTTTGCAGTCTGGAATGGTCAAACAAATTGTCAAAAAAACGATCATGAGTGACCTTTATATTGTAAAACGGGCTGTATTTTAATGTTTTTTGTATTTAAAAGATAATGTTATTCAAGTCCAAATATCTAACAACGCTAAAGGATGACAATTTGGCATCATCCGGATTTGGAGTCAGCATAATTTTGCAGTCTAGAATTGTCATAAACATGTCCCGCATACCCGATTTTGAGGTTAGGGTTAAAATCGTCTCCGTGCCAAGGGACTAGGGTGTCACATACAAATGTTGCACTAAAAGCTACAATTTTCATGACAAACACAAGCACCCGATGGAAACAAGTAGTTTAATGGTATATACAATTATAACACATCTCTTAACACAAATACTTCCGTGGCGTGGATACCTTGTCCTTCGATTGTGAACCACAGAGCCCCAGTTTGATCCCCACGCACGGCACGATATGCTTTCATTTTTTGTTGTTCTTTGGTATGCATGGTAAGAGGAGACCTCTAGTTATACCATGGTACCAAATTAAGCATCTGCATCTCGGTAACCCCCCCCCCCCCCCTCCCCCTCCCCCTCCCCCCTTAGTTTACAGTGTAACAAAAAACGTCTCAGGAGGACGAGGGTTAAAAAGACAAGACTTATAGGAGTTATGTCATGTGTGATTCTATTGAAGCCACCTTAATTTAGAGTCTAAGGTAGTTTTGCATGGCATGAAAAAGATATCCTTACAGTCATTATCAGAAATATTATGATTCAGTAGTGTCGATGTGGCAGCGCAAAGCGAGCGACGTGTCGATGTGGCAGCGCAAAGCGAGCGACGTGAGCGTCCCGTTGACGTAGCTAGGATGCATACAAGCTACTTGAGCTACTTCAGATCGCAGCAAGAACTCAATTTCGTTTTCTACGTAGGACAGGGCTCTTGGAAGTATATTTTGTATGGGGGGGGGGGGGGGGGGGGTGCTGTAAATTTGTAAGTCTTCACCACAACGGTGTAGGGTCCAGGGGCGAAGCCCTAGGCAGGGGTTCAGGGGGCGGTGAAGCTTGTGGGTTTTAGCATGTTTGAATGGCCTAGGAAAACTCTCCTTGCTATGAATATTTACATGTATTTTTATTAAACTTTGGCTTGATTCATTATCACACTAAAAACTAAAGACTCTTATGATAGATGAAAATGATACATTAAGACTACAAAAGGCGAAGCGCGGGAAATGCCAGTTTTTAATGGTACATAAAATGTTCCTGAAGCCATCTTATAATGCTTGAATAATTAAATATTGAACATAAATACGGCGCACAAAAATGGTACAGAAAACGTCCCTGAAGCCATCTTGTTATGCTCACTTTTTTAACTAAAATGGTCCAGAAAAGTTCCCAAAGTCATTGTTATGCTTGAATAATGAAATATTGAACATAATTATGCGCGAAGCACGCAAACATTTCCCGTTTTTTTAAAATAAAATGGTCCAGAAAACGTTCCTGAAGCCATCTTGTTATGCTTGAATAATAAAAAATTGAAACTAATCCGCGCGAATCGCGCAAAATGTCCAGTTTTTAAACTATAAATGGTTCAAAAAACGTTCCTGAAACCAACTTGTTATGCTTGAATAATTAACATTGAAACTAATATGCGCGAACCGCTCAAAAAAATTAAGTTTTTTAACTAAAATTGTCCAGAAAACGTTATAGAGCCATCTTTGTTATGCTTGAATAATTAAACAATTGAAATTAATTTTGCAGTACATGTTCAATTTCTACTTGGTCATATTAAATCGTTGTGTAGAGCAATACCCTTTTTATAATACAATATAGATTAGAAAGCCTACACCCTTCCCTTCCCTCCGGGCTCCGGCTCTTGAACTTATTATTGGACACACACTGTACTTTTTCAAAAAATGGGAGTGCTGCAGCACCCCAGCACCCCCACTTCCTAAGGGATTGGCGTAGGACAGGTGGGGTGTCGAGCAGACTGTCTTCCTCTTCCCCTCCCTCTGCCCTTGGGTGCTGAATCTTTGCATTTTGCTTTTACCATGTTTCTATGTTGTTCAATGTTTGTTCACTAGTAAAGCCCCGAAAACAAGACTGAGCACGCAGGAGGCTCTGTTTATTATACGCTCTTTGGAGGGTCAATGGACGAATCCGCCCGATACGAGGGAGCCTCCGAAATGGAAACAGATTGCATCATTGCACAATGTCTCACTAGACCAGTCATAGTGTAGTCAGAGTCAAACTACATGAACATGTATAATACCAGTTCGAGGCTCACCTCACATATAGCGGGCCGTGCAAAGGGCGATAGTACAATACCAAGCACCTGTTTAATTATATTTATCCCAGTGAGAATTGAAAGTAGGAACGCAATGGGTCGTACTAAGAGCGCAATGAAAACGTGATAAGCGGGATAGGAGCTACCTTGTTTTAAAGATTTGACAGTTGTGGACATTTTTCCTGGCCCTTCCTGCATGTTATTCATATGTTGAAAATTTTTCATCGCAATGCAATTGCTGAATAAGCGCGGCGCTCTGTCTGGCGCTCAAGGGCGACAATGGGGTCCCTCTCCCGTCCTCTCCTGTGTCCACTGCGATGGACAATCGGTTCTTAAAGAGGCCTTAAATGCGTTTGGCTTGGCGCTTTGATACTATTTGATACTTTTTTCAGCGCAATGCCAGCGCAAGACCTGATAGCTGGCAAGACCTGGTCGCCGAGGTTGACAGCCCCATTAACAATAATGACAAACAAAAAAAAGGAATTTAAACAAGACAACAAACGGGAAAGTGTACTTTTACTAGTCGAATGTACACCCATATTCCAAAACGTCGGGCACACATTAGCTCTATTCGCTAATATGTGACAGGGCCTTTAAATTGGAATCTGTATGAGTGGTTTGTGAGACAATTGTTTTACACATATTTAAATCCAACCGCCCCAAGGCCATCAATTGATGGTCATAAACCTAACATAACACACTGTCACAGTTGTTAAATATCTTCTAATAACTTAATAACCACGTAATTCGGTTTGTATGCATGTACTTGAAGACAGTAGCATTCAAGACTACATTCAAAACATGAATGTTCTTACATTAAATCGCGATAAAGTTTCCGACAGACTAAACAAGCACAAGCCATTGATTAAAGCCTCGGGGTTTTCATTATGTTGCATTCATAGCATGTTTGTGAATGGAATATAGCTGTAGGTTTATTAGCCTACATGTAGGGTGAATGATGCTTCTCCGATGGATAAGTTGAACATCTCATAAAAGCTGAACATGTTATAATTGCTTCTTGGATATAATGCCGACGTTGCGACAGGTCGTTCCTTTTTTGGGGGCTACGGCATGATGTAATTAAAAATGGTTCCTTGTGCATGGTTGTATAATCTCGGGTATAGGCCTATTTATTATAGTCATTTATTATCTTTGCAACAGGGTGTTTTAACCTATTAAAATAGGTTAGATTATGCGAGACATCAAATAGGTAAGAGTAAACGACACTGTATAATAACAGTGCCTTCAGACAGACAAAAACCGTGTTGTAATTGTTTTATTACACCTCATACATATTTCATTGTCTAAACTAAATTAAAAATCGAAAAAAAAAGCTTACGTTGCTCCCGCATAGGCTCGTAGTCGTAGTAGTAGGCCTATGCCAGCCTACCTACAGTACACACAGCAAGCCAAGAAGCGGCGGACTCAATTTCCCTGGCAGAAGAACAATATCATTTAAAACCGTTTCCTAGTTCTTCACAATCATTGTTGCAGACCTTCACGGACTTTGATGCAGCATAATTATCCAAAAGAAGCCTAAAATCTGCGTCTGTTTAGTTCGCGAATTTCTTCGGCAGATGTTTTGCAGACGACGCCATGTTTGTTGTTGTCAAGCACCCTCGTACTTGGCGTCACCGTTTAACATGTACGTAATAATCATAGGCTCTAGAATTGATTCGGGTGACGGTGTTGATCAGCGGGAAGTAGTTCAAAACTATCGCATGTTTGGTAGTACAATAAACCTAAACAAACATTCGGTAGGTATTTTTATTTACCCGGCTAGGTTAAAAATGAACCAATCAAAAAAGAGTATACCCTTATAAATATGTATGAGGTGTAATAACATATTCTCCCGGCATTTATCAATGTAACTACCAAATGTGACATGTCTGTATGGACATGAGCGTTAAATATTATATTCAAAACATGAATATAATCACGTTACATCGCAATAAAGTTGCCAAAATACAAAATCAGCCCAATACATGATTGGATCCTGAGGGCTTATGTTGTAATCCGGTGAATGAATGCAATTGCAGTGATTCATTTATGCAACGCCTGTTTAAAACTTTGTTTATGAATAGATTTTATGTTTGATGGATGGTGAATACAGCTTCGATATGTGAGGTACGGGGTTTCCCGAAGTCGCGCCAATATAAATGCTTCATTTCATATTTCTATCTATGTAAATTGCCTGTCAGCAACGTTACCGTTTTGGGTAGCGCGATCTAGTAGAGTTATTTTGATACCAAACCTGACCCTATCGGTGACTTATCTAATTTCGCGAGTTTCCAAATGTTGCTGCAAAACACACAAAAGCATTACCTGGGCTCCCCGCGCGCAAGGTGTGCTAATAAACAATAGAACAGGTGCAATGCATTTTAAGCTGGACATACCGGCACGTGCCATTATTATTTATCCCTTGCATCCCTGTCACTGTCATCATGTCATGGTCTACCATTCGTCATTCTTAGCATTATTCGTTTGAGAACAATAAACTAGGAACTATAAATAAATCAAGCGATTCAAATCCTGTGGGTCTTTGGTTATACGCGGACACAAAAGTACAAAAAAGTATGCTTTTCCGTATTTTGCAGCATTTTTTGAAAAATTTGGTAATTAAATTGAGGGGTCGACGATGGGGTCAAGTTTGGTATAAAAAAATCTAGAAGAGTGTTCTATCTGAACATGCTCATGTTGTCGCTATGCAGTTTACATAGTTTGAGAAATGACGCATTTAAAAGGTGGCGCGACTTTTAGGACACCCTGTATAACTTGAGTAAGTCATAAAAGTTCAACATATTTCCATTAACAAAATTGCTTTCATGATCCAATTGGCGACATGTCGATACGTCGTATCAAAAACGGGGGCCTGGTTTACGGTAGATTATACTATAATCATGATATTCTAGCATGCTTATTTATTACTGTAGCCTAATAATGGACAAACATATCAATACCATAATAGCTGTGCCTGCAATTACGTTAATCGGTATTTGAAATGGCAGAGAAGTCATATAACCCGAAATAAATGATGATGTCTATGGCAATTATATTGCACAATAGAACAGAAAAACCTGGTTTTTCGATCGATAAACCTGGTTTTTCGATCGAAAAACAAGGTTTATCGACGAAAAACCAGGTTTCTCGACCGATAAACCAGGTTTTTCGAATTGGATTGTCATAGTTTTTGAAAAACCTGTTTTTTCGATCGAAAAACCAGGTTTCTCGGTCGATAAACCTGGTTTTTCAAAAGTATGACAATCGAATTCGAAAAACCGGATTTTTCAATCGAAAAACCAGGTTTTTCAAAAAAAACTTTGACAATCGAATTGAAAAACCAAGTTTATCGGCGAAAAACAAGGTTTCTCGGTCAATAAACCTGGTTTTTCAAAAACTATGACAATCGAATTAAAAAAAACTGGTTTTTCGATCGAAAAACCAGGTTTATCAAAAAAAACTATGTTGATTTTTGACAATCAACATTTGAGTGAGTCCCTAATATTTGTATATTGAAAAACGCATGGAATATGAACCAATACTTACATGTACTAATGTCATGGTTACACTATTTTTTAGCAGCGTTGAGTAATGGCTGCGGAGTTAGTAAGTTGCCGTTGAAAAAACAAATTGCCGTGAGCAAGAGCTTTTCAATCAGGATTTATTTAACTTGAAATAGCACATAAAATTTGTCTTGCTGTACACTTCATCAAGCATTTGATTTTTAATGCAAAATGAACCTCGGGGTTCTAGATTAACTCTGGCATGCAATCCATTCCCCGTCAATTAAGCGGGGGAAATTATTCTGAAAATAGCCTTCTTATTGACGCAGAGTAAATGGGGCATATATTGATTGGTTCAATAACTGCACCTTAAAATAATAACAAGCTATACGTGATCTGAGTAACCAAATTATCGAGCTTAATTATAACATAATCATAAGTTTCAGAATTCTGCGAAAGAAACAAACCCATGTTTTTTCATTTATTCTTTTGCTGTACATAATTATAGCTGCCCCCATAGTAACCTGATGATCGCCGTAGAGACGACACCATCTTCCTATGTGTGCGTGAAACTCCGAGTAGTAAACAAATGTTATTACATCGTGTTTTAATATTATTTATTTACTTATGTATTTTCCACTGTGGTTAAGTACAGACACGCAGGTCAAGCTGGGGTCATATACCATTTCCATCTGCATGGGATGAGTATAGGGTCATAATCTTGGATTCCGTGACCATTTCCTTCCTACCTGTTTATTGGTGAATTTTTTAACTAGCACCATTTTAAAAGAAAATGAGCTCCTGTGACCCTCTCAAAACGGACGGGATTTTTTTTATAGCGCAAATTCCAAAATGGCCGCCATACAGGGGCCCGAATATTCAAATGGCTTCAGTTAAGCTAAAAAGCGTACCAAATTGTTCGGCTGAGCACGAGTTATCGGGTAAAACGCAAAAAGGTCGTTGACCTTTGTATATGATATCAACATTTGAACTTGCTCCGATTTTGAAAAATGATATCTCATATTTTTCGTCTGATTGCAAGGATTCCAGAAATGTTGAGTATTGGAGAACAAACGAGAGCTTTAAAATGTAAAAAAAAGAAAATTCACAAAAACTCATAAATGAAATTGTTTTGTTTAGAAAAAAAGTGTGTCTCAGAAGACCGCGCGCGTAGTTTTCAAAATTCGCATTTCATCGCAAAACTTACTTTTTTTTTAGATTTCGAAAATGATGCTTCTTCAAATTTTAATTTCACATTGTGAAGTACCATATCAGCTTCATTTCCTTGATACAATACCGCATTTCGCATAGCATTTTTAACTAAAAAACAGGCATTTCACTTTTGTTTTTTTACCAAATTTGATTTGATTACTTTGGGGAAATGTACATAAAATCGGGCCGGGATCTGAATATTTTGATCCGCCATTAATTTACTTTTTCAAATATGCATATTATTAAGTAGTTAGATGGGAAAAAGTGTACTTTAGGTCCCAGATTCTGAAATGTACTAAAATCGTCCGATACTGGAACACCCAGTATTGTCCGATACTGGTACAAAGTCAGTGTTCCAGTATCGGCCGATCTTGGCACATATAAAAAGTTCCAGTATCGGGCGATACTGGAACATCATTATGTACCAGTATCGTTCAATACTGGCACAAATCTCACTGGTATCACGTGTACCAGTATCGCCAGATATTGGAACATAAAAATATTCCAGTATCGCTCGATACTGGAACATAATTTGGTGTTCCAGTATCGACCGATACTGGAACAGTAAAATCGTACCAGTATCGACCGACTGGCAACTTTTATGTTCCAGTATTGAACGATACTTCACTCAGTCCCTGTATCTCTCAAATGACTGCCAGTATACCAGTATCTGGAACCTAAAGTACACTTTTCCGGTAGATGTTTATGTATTTTATTGATTATGTTCAATAACACCATGACTGACGATTGTAATTATGAAAGAGTTCTCTGCACCACAAGAACAGTGGCCAAAGCAGATTTTGACAAGCCTGAGTAGATTTGCCATAATTTGATAACGAAAGCTCCAAAATGGATAGAACTGTCACTGATAGAAGCCAATGATGGAAGGGTGAAGACATCTAAATAAGTTGCTGGATCCAGTATGCCAATGATGGTAAGGCGATTAATGTTGTGGTTGGGAGAACGGGAGTGATTATACACCAACTTATCCTTTTTGCGGAGGTCAGAGAGATTTTCATATGTAAAAGCGCACATTTAAAATGTCAATACAATGTATATATGGATAACGGAAGAGTTTGTACTTGAAATATACCCGGTCTTTGTGTTCGATATTTCACTACGTTTGTATATATATACGCCAACGCCTCGTGAAGACGCGTGATTGCATTCACTGCGATCTGTGAATGACGCAATGACGTCACTCTCGTTGAAGGTAAACGGACTATAAAATGTATTTAGATAACGTTAAAAACGCACTTATGCCATCAAAGTTACTGGATTTGCCATCCAGAGTTAACAATCCCGAGTATGATAAACATACATAAGGGTCAATCTAAAGACGAGGTAAAGTACTTACATGTACATTGCGGGGACGCCTGCAACCTATTTCAAATTCTTTTGTTAGTGAAGGCCCTCATGAAAATCGATGGCGGAAGTCTGGTAGTTTACAGTAGGCTTTATCAAGTGATAAATAGATCATCCATGATACATCTCGAGTCTGAAGGTGAAACAATAGCCACCTATAAGTAACGAGTCCAATTAAATCGATTTATTTACACTTCAAAAATAGAAATCCGAACGCCGCATTCGCTTGGAAAACCACTTGCACCACAACATATACAATACACTGTATTGTATACAGGGTGAATAAAAAAAAAATGTGCACGATTTGAAACGGCCATTTGACCTTGATGCGTGCAATGAACCATGGAATTGTTGTTGTCGATACAATGCGTTATTAATCTAGTTTATCCTCCCAAAAACGAAAGTATTCGACTGATGATTAAGCAAACTGTGTATTAAAGTTTTGTAAGCTGACCGCGTTTTTCACCATTCCAATGGGATTTACACACAGTAGATTTGTTTTGCTAAAATGGTCACACTAATTGTCAAAATTGGTTAGATGAGCTGTTCGCAACATGTTGGACAGGGCACACAGAGCACAATGGTGGCCATGTCGAAAGAAGGCTTCATTTAAAAAAACCCTTAATATCAGCAAACAACTAACTGATTTCTATTTTAAATTGCAAGGAAGCTAACATTTTAGTTTATGTCTTAGAAAAAAAACTTTAACAGAAGACTAACTCAGACAGTATAGTTTGTGAACCTAATAAAGCAAATATTTTCCTTCACAAATGTGAATGAGTTTTAAAGTGCAATTATTTAGACACAAAGTGTCTTCAGAACATTTTATTTGTGCAATATTTTTAGTATGTGAAGTATTATCATCTGAACTATTTATTTCTTCAATGTTTTACCACCTTTGGCTCATTTGATATACCAGGAACCTAGTCTAAATCACAGGCACAACACTGTATTGCTTGTAGACTCTGACTCCATCATCATGCTGCAGTAATATTCATGTCTTAAAACTGTGTAAATCCCTTTGGAATGGCGAAAAAAACGCGGACAGTTTACAAAACGTGTCACAGTTTGCTTATTTTTCAGTCGATTACTTTCATTTCTTGGGGTGGATTAACAACGGTTTACACAACAGAAATTCGATGGTTCAATGCACGCATCGATATCTATTGGTCGTTTCAAATCGTGCATCATTTTTTTTTATTCACCCTGTATAATTTACGTTACTACTGATTGTCAATCAAATCGTTCACCCGATAAGCTAACTCGTTTAAAAGCAGGCTCTAGGGAGTTTCGTGTAAATTAATATCAATGACCAGCAAAATATCATCACCTTCTCATCAATGTCTCTAGAGTAATACGATAACCTCAGTGACATTATGTAGGATCTTAATTACATGTTACTAACATAAGGTTTACGGCAATGAGCTGTTCGATGTGGTCAATAACCTGTCTCTCAGTGCCTAGTAAACTTCTAGTATTAAATATCGTTTGCTGCATTCCTAACGATCAAGCGAAGTCTCATACGTACATGTAATAACATACTAACGTTGTAAATACTGCCATTGTTATAGTTGCCTTATCCGATAGTCTGAGGAGGAACAAAAACAACCCAGGCAATATACGATAAGGTAATTTGGAAATTAATACAAAGTTCCTGAAATGAACAAACAAACAATTCCAGAATTGGTATCACTTGGAATTGTGATTTATTTCTTAATACCGGATATCAGCAATCCTCAATTATAAACATTCGTACCATAACATTATGATACCCGTTGAACTTAGCCTGGAAAAATCTAGATATCACAGATCAACAACCAGCTAAATGGCAAAAGGCTGACGACCTCTAAAGACTACTAAATCAATTATTTTTCAGACAGACTTAAACGAAGAACAGTATTTTCGGCCCCACGATGAAGTGTCTTTCGGAGATATCCACACTTACAGTATGGTAACCTAATCTAATTTCTCCTTCAAATCCACTGTGAACGGCGTTTTAGATTGAAAGCGTGACATAAATAGCTTTACATTACACAGGGTAAATATGCAATGTATATCTAGCATATATAAGAAGGGCAGACGAAGCCTTATTTGTTTGGCTCTTAATGACTTCAAAGGAGTGTATTGAGAGATGAAGTCCCCACCTGAGGATTTCTGCATTATACTTCAACAATACTAGTGTGCTTTGAGAAAATACAAGATATCTATGGAAATGTCAATGCCCAGTACTAAATTACACTCTTTTGAAATTAGCTGGCCATGGCGGCAGAAAGGCGAACCCCCCCCCCCCCCCCCCCCCCCCCCCTATGAAATGAGCTTTTATCGACTCAATTGCATAAAAAAAAAAATAAAAAAAAACTTTTGAAAATTATTGCTTCATCAAATTGTAATTTCACATTGTAAAGTACACCATATCAGCTCAGTGACATTTAAATTACAGGGACGGCTAAGCCGGTATTTTCAATTGAAGCTATGTGTGTCTCGGATTAAAATTGATCAAAAGGAACCATCAGTCAGCACGCAGGTATCGCTTTCAATGAGTGACCTTGCCGATTTCTATACCACGCAAAAATCGATTTCAGGATGTCAACCTTGCGCTAAAAGGCTATGTCAACCTTACGAGAAGTTTGTTTTCCCTTAATAAATTGAGGTAGGGTTAGTTGGCAGCCATGATAGCGAGGTAGGAGGATTGATCGTAATTTTCTTAATAATATGATGCCAAATTTGACCACATTTGCTTCACAAACAGTGATTTATCGCTAATTTTAGAATTTAAAAACTTTTAAAAACTTTTGTGACTTTGCTTTTCGTAACCGTCCGATTGACCTAAGATTCGTACGATATGTTAAGAGCAATTTCCGCACTAACGGAAGATTAAGTTCTAATTTCATACCAAAAACATTTATGCCCGACTTTATTTCTTATGAGAGAAACGAGTCTGATTTTTAGCGATTTTTGGTCAGAAAACGAAACTCACGATCAACATTTACCATGTTTACCGTGATGATGTATAGGCCTAATAGCTTATAAAATGAAATAATGCAATGTCTCCATTCATAGCTTTAGGTTATAATAGTTCAATGATTTATAAAAAAAATTCTCAAAATATAAATTAAAAAGATTTTAGTCCCCTGTGTTAATGGATGATTAAATTAATGTTAATATGAATATAAAGATGATAGTTGTAATTTGAAATGATGCTTTGACTTGTACACTATCTATTCAAAACATGATGATACATGCTTGGTTTAAAAACGAGTAACATAGCCTATACTATAATCACACTCGTTTCATGCATCGAAAACAAAAATTCTAAAATAGCGATAAAATCAAATGTTGGTACATTATTAATCCACCTACCTGCATGGTGCAAGTTAATCGTTATTAATGCCACTGAACAGTGCCATATAAATGAAAGTGTGCAGTATCGGCGGTATAATGGGGGGGTTCCTCCCAGTCACGACATACCCGAAACAATTGAACATGTTTATAGAAGTAGCTTAAAATTGGTCTGAAATGTCTAAATCAGAGCAAATTCAAGCAATTCTTACATAAAAGGCTAAATATATCTGCGCAGTTTTTACGTTAAAAGTTTAAGTTTTTCTGCGCATTTTTCGCTCCCCCTAAAAAGGTTTGATGCCAATATTCACAGTATGATTTCTCCCCCCTGCAAATATGAATTGTTGGTTACGCCGCTCCTGAGTACTGATTTAGTTGAGTAGTCGTAGAACGAGCCCGGCCCCCAACTCAACACATAAGTTGATAACCATGCGTGTTCTAAATATCAAGGAAAAGGGGAATATTTTCTAGTGTCATCAAGGACCACAAAATCATGAAAATAGGGGGTATTTTAGGAAACGGGAGGTTTTTACGATATCCGAAAAATGTTCATGTTTTGGAATCCTTCTGCCTACCCCGTATGTGGTTTAATTTATTTGATTAGAACACACCCAAATCATGGCATGTTTGGGGTACACATGTTTTAACACAGGACCATACTATACATTCCTGGTAATGTTGGGAGCATCCTGTTTTTATCTATTGTATGAAAACCAAAATAGGGGGTATTTTTCGAGGCTCCATTACGTCATCGATTTTGCTAAAAAAGGTGTTTAAATTGATGAAAAATTCTTGCAAATGGGTACTTTGAAATATTCAGGACACGGATGATTACCAACTTGTGTGTAGAGCTGGTTGGGGGCCGTACGAGGTTACCAAGCATAGGCGGCGGAAGCGGGTGGTCACGGGGTTCGTGATCCCATAACCCCTCCCCCTTAAAGTTCACTACCCTCTCTGCAAAAAAGGTCTTCTTCTGTTGATTTATTTATTTTCCATCAACAAACACTTCTTTTTATGAAATTTTCCATCAATTGTACGCAAGGGCGTTACTATTATTCAGAAACATAATATGTTGAAAATTGCATACGTCCATTTTCTTTTCTATTGATATTATTACATAAAGGTATTAAATAATTACTGTTATAAGTTATTTAATTATTGCTTGATTAGTACCACTGTGATTAGTACAAAATAAGTATAAATAAAATATAGATTAGTATAAATAAACCATAGTACCAAATCTAAATATTAAAGTTGTACCGATAATGTACGACACTTTCTGAAAGCGCGACCCACGCGACTCACGTTGCGAAATGAATTTGTCATAACTGATATTGATATTGTAATCGTTGGCTTGACCCGGCTAAATACTTTCACAATATTTTAAGCATGTTTTCAAGTTACACAAGACTATGAATAATTATTAGGATACCATGGACAAATTATGGTCAAGATCTGGAAGCGTGTTCGGACGTTAAATTTGTCACTTTTATTCAAAACAGCGTAAAATAAGTTTCCCTCAACCAATCTAAACCAAATAAAATTCATATTAAAGCTAATTGATTTGTCTTTATACCGTAGTAAATTGTTTTGAAAACAAACGAATACTTTTTTCTACTGAAGTTGAGTAAACTTTTTTTTGGACTCACCCTGTACATAGCTCGACACTCGACAACTAGTATATATTTGAACAGATGAACTGATTGTCCCAAGTGTTCGTGTGTTCTAGTTTAGGTCTAATAAGACACTGAGTAAAACAGTTGTTTAAAATACTTTCTAAATATTGTTACAAAGTTGTTCAAATTGTTTGAAGGATTTTAATTTCCACTGACGCGGTTTTGCTAAAGATTGTTTACTAATACATTATATCCAGTAGTCCTATAGATACAAACTTGTTTTCGCAACAGTCTATTAGTATCCATATTTCTTAGCGGGCTTATCAATCATGCAACTCGTACAGGTATGGCAGGCCCAATGTCCAGTAACTCGAAAAACCAAGTTTTTCGCCGAAAAACTTAGTTTATCGATTGAAAATCCAAGTTTTTCAAGTGAAAATCCAAGTTTTTCTCGAAAAACCTTGGAATATCAATTGAAAAACCAAGTTTTTCGACGCCTAATGTCCATTAATTCGAAAAACTTGGTTTATCATTGCGGAATGTAAAATAATTCGAAAAACTTGGTTTATCAATTGAAAAACCAAGTTTTTCGACGCCTAATGTCCAATAATTCGAAAAACTTGGTTTATCAATTGAAAATCCAAGTTTTTCGACGCCTTATGTCCAATAATTCGAAAAACTTGGTTTATCAATTGAATCAAGTTTTTCGGCGCCTAATGTCCATTAATTCGAAAAACTTGGTTTTTCAACGCGGAATGTAAAATAATTCGAAAAACTTGGTTTATCAATTAAAAATCCAAGTTTTTCGACGCCTAATGTCCAATAATTCGAAAAACTTGGTTTATCAATTGAAAATCCAAGTTTTTCGACGCCTAATGTCCAATAATTCGAAAAAACTTGGTTTATCATTTTGAAAAACCAAGTTTTTCGATCGAAAAACTTGGTTTTTCAACGCGGAATGTAAAATAATTCGAAAAACTTGGTTTATCAATTGAAAAACCAAGTTTTTCGACGCCTAATGTCCAATAATTCGAAAAACTTGGTTTATCAATTGAAAATCCAAGTTTTTCGACGCCTAATGTCCAATAATTCGAAAAACTTGGTTTTTCAACGCGGAATGTAAAATAATTCGAAAAACTTGGTTTATCAATTGAAAAACCAAGTTTTTCGACGCCTAATGTCCAATAATTCGAAAAACCTGGTTTATCAATTGAAAATCCAAGTTTTTCGACGCCTAATGTCCAATAATTCGATTTTCAATTGATAAACCAAGTTTTTCGAGAAAAACTTGGTTTTTCACTTGAAAAACCTGGATTTTCAATCGATAAACCAAGTTTTTCGGCGAAAAACTTAGTTTTTCGAGTTACTGGACATTGGGTCTGCCATGTGCCAGAGAGAGAAATACATTATTTAAATACAGACGAGCACCCCTGATTTTGATTATTGGTCAGCTTCAATTCCTTGCCTACAACAGTTAAATTACCACATGCAATTAGCTAAATACAGTTCAACAAAATGTGATTTTATATGGTAGAAAAATGTTTACATAATTATGTTAAATATAGAACTCCATAATTATTATGTAAACCTTTCACACAGTATTTGTGTATAAAATACACACAAGTTATGTAAAAATAACTTGTGTATTTTATACACAATTAAGTTGTGTACAAAATACACAAGTTATTGTGTGTGTGTACATTTCACAGACCCTGTCTCATGTTAAAAAGAAAGAAAACAGAGATATGACTTCGCATAACATATATTACGCTCTAAAAACACACACGTATTTCGCATAGCCTTTGTTCAGGTTTCTTCTGAGACAAACTTGTTTGTGTGTGTGTGACTAAAATAATTTTGAGAATGATTAGTAACAAGCGAAATAACGTGAATGAGTAGGAAGCAACTGTTTGCTTGCTTTTTACAAGGCACATTACGTTTTTAAATAATAATAAGGCGATGATTCTTAATTGTAGTAATCATTGATTTAAGATACTGTAATACACTCTGCGGGCATTTCGAACAGTCGCGACCTTTAAAGGAGGTGTCCCGCAAGCAAAACATTGTGCATTATAATAAATGTTAGAAAAATAATTATCGAGCCCAAATTGCGTTGTTATATAGAACAAAACGTCTTACTTATGACAAGAAAACGATTAAAAACTGCCATCTCTCAACATGCATTTTTTTAAATTCGCGTCAATCAAAAGTCCCGGTGTCGTTGACGTCATGTTTATTGGTGCTCAAACGTACCAAAGTGCATTGTATAAACATGACGTCCTCGACACCGGGACTTTCTATTGCTGCGTATTTCAAAAATTGCATTTTGAGTGATCGCAGGTTTTATTTGTTTTTGTCATAAGTTTAATATTTTGGTCTATACACCTACGCGATTCAATATCGATAATGTTTTTTTCTACCATATAATGAACAATGTTGTGCTTGCGGGGCACCACCTTTAACAATTAACAGCCATTTTTCATTTGGCCATTTTGCTAGAGTGCCAATGTACACCCATTAAACCACTTAGTAGTGAACAAGACTTCTCTGGAAAGGTCACTCTATACGCTTTAAGTCACCTACTTAAAGTAACACAAACAAAATAAGAAATAACGGTTAATGGACCAGATAGTAGATCTAGAGTGAAATTGCTACAGATTTCATTTTAATGCTTCTTAATGACGAAGCCAGTGTAGCAGCAGCACATGCGTAATATACGCCAAACAAAATATGTAAGTTCCCCCTATCATATAATAGAATATTTCCAAAAATATTTGATGGATTTAAATAATTGTCAGTAGAAAGATGCACCCAATTGTTAGGCACATTTTGATACCAAATTTGTTGGCCTTAATAATCAATAAGCAGATCATAATCTTGTGCAACAAGACACGGTAGCATAATGACACATACACATAGAAAGATCAATTTTATGGACAAAACCAGCCATAGCCAGTGAGATTTAGTGCCACTTTTTTCTGTATAAAAATGGATAAAATGGCACAATTTCGTATCGTTGCATTGTCTCAAGCTAACAAATTTGGTATCAAAATGTGCCTATCATTGGGGTGCATCTTTCTAGCTAAAACTTATTTAAATCCATCAATTTTTTTTGGAATTATTCTAGTGTATGCTAGGCGAAACTTACATATTTTGTTGGGTGTATGTCAGGTTTACCATGCAAGATGGTGCCTCGTTTCTGTTTATGTACATGGACGCATATGTGAGTATTGGCCCCTGTAGCTGCTCCTGTTGCAGCTGACGGAATAAAGCTTGTTAAATACTTACTGCGGTTTATTCCGTAAATAGCATAAGCTTGTAAGGCTATGTGTTTGACATTGTATTTGCTTCAACAGACCCTCCGCATCTCCGGGTTTCTTTGATTTATCTTTTTTTCTTCAAATTTGAATTCCTTGGTGTCAACATCCTGTGACTGTAGCTGCTACAAGAGCAGCTACGAGATCCAGGATCTCAAACATCGTGTTAGTCAAATCTAGTGTTGTCACCTTTAAGTAAAAAAAGATGTCCTACCTTATTTGTCGGACTGGGTGTTTTATTAAGATTTTGTTAAACAATAATGTCGTCTATTGTAAACACCGAATGTTGATAAACTGATTTATGTACACAATTTTGAATCGTGATGATTTAGGCGTTTTTAGTTGTTGTTAACTAACTTTAGTCAGCCAATCCTTCATCCATCTTTACATTTGTTTGAAATGGTACCGAAACAATATAAACTTTAAACACAAATAGTCACGTAAAACGTCCTGTAATTCTCGTAAATATATGAGGCAAGCATTGAGCTGTGGTATTATCCAAGCATGATGGGCTGAAATTAATCAAGTCGGACGTTTAATAAGACTTGTTATATAGGTAATCCATTCTCGCCTTTATGAAATAGAAATACTTTTCTTCCCATTGCGCTTCAGTCCACAGGTCATACTTACCGGATTGCCATCATTTGGCGCCATAAAATTCGTGGATCACGTGACATGCCCATTAAACATGACTTGTTGTGGAAATGTTATTTAACGTTTTATCTATATGCAATCTATGAATAAATGTCATATTGATGTCCGGAAATATGTCGACAATCCTTTGGCTTTTGTAATGTGTTGAATCATTTATGTCACTTTGTTAATGGTAATATTGCGAAGGCGTCATAGACTTACATGTACATGTAGGTCACTTCCATCTATTCTATAACATCTATCTTAAACATAATTGTATGATATGCAAGGATTATGAAACACAATCAAATTACGGCAAACATATTCGTGCATGTCAAATTCAACTTTGTCCACTTTTCATGTAAAGAGAGTAATTAAACAATAAAACCAATAATGATCTACCCATGAAATGTTTATAGTTTCTTTTAATTATTTGACCAGCAAACATATTTTCATCCATGACAGACAACGCAATATGTGAATAATATATGTACATTACATTACATTACATTACATTAATGTATCCATTTTTTTTTTCAGTTAAAGAGTTCAAAAGAGGCCTAAGTGGAATTCACACCCTTGTTTATAGAGGTGCACCGCTATTTATAATAAAACTAATGTTAAATTAAGGCTTATTTAAAATACAAAACAATAACCTAAACGGTTTCGAGCAATTAATTTGCCAGCCCCCACGATAAAAAGATTGATTCTGGTAGAAATAATCACCAATGTATTTCCGTGTTTAATGAGATGAGCAGATGCGCGATATTCAATATGCCGTCTTCTCCATCTTGAAAACCACTGCATGAAGTTGATGTTATAACTCCATATACACTTTTATTGCATTTCGTATACACCCATATATTTCACAAATAACATGCTAGATCACTAGAAAGTTCTTAATCTTGTAATACCAGCATTAACTCTCTGTGTGTAAAAATCTCAACAGATGAATCCAACCGACGCAGGAACAAAACACACCAAGGATCAGAAAACTGATACAAGAGTATATCTTGAAAATGTGAAATGCAAAGAATAGATGGTGTGACCGGTGACGTAGTGCCCGGCGGTTTGCGTGCGCACCTACAGGGAATGTGCTATAATTCACACTTGATTGATCATTACTTACCATGCTTACGGTGTAATAGTGCAGTAGTCATGGTCTGCATCCCTAAGCACAGTGAGAGACCAGGTACTAAATCTGGTTGCCCTGCAGTATGCGTACGCACCATAAGGGCATGTGCTTTTAAAATTGGCGCTCAGTGATGTGTGTTTTGCTTTCGAATAGTATGTATGCAGTAGTCATCGACTAATACCTCTAGCATGTCTTTAGACCAGGCGCTAATCAATTTGTAAACACTACTGATGTAAACAACGGTCACCTCATCTATAGAAGCAATCTATACCAACCAGGTGTGGGGAAACAAGCAATAACGAGGGATAATAACACGATAAAACAGTAAAAAGTGTGGGGTGTGTAATAAGGGGTGTGTGAGTTTGACCTGAACTGACTCTCAGTACAAACTGTCTTCGATACTACACTTTGTTTAGAAGTAGAGTGGTAATAACAACAGACTACCTTCGATTGTCTATCAGCACTTTGCATTTAGAAATATCTTTATTTGCAGTTAGGTATCACATGTAAGACATAATACACATGGTTTAAACCAGTGGTTCCCAACCTCTGGGTCCAAGTTTTGAGAATTTGACCCCTGTACAATGAATTAGAGGCAACATTTGACCTTTGACCTATTTTGCCCTGCATCTGGAAAACTAAGCATCGGGTGGACATACAACCAGTTCCTTATTTGCTCCTTATGGTCACAGGAAGAGTTTGATATGCATTTCATTACAATCAGACCATTTCTACATTTTGACCCCTATATGACCTTTGACCTTCTATAGCGGCCACCCGTACAGGCTACGACACGGCAGCAATATAAAATATTGACCCTTGGCACCAAACTAAACTAATCAGATCATCAAACCTTTTGTACCTTCTCAGCTGATTAAACCTTCTGGGCTCCTGGCCTATTATCCATGATCTTTAGAAGGCACCTGCAAATGGGGGGGGGGGGGGGGGGGGGGGGGGGGGTCAAAGAATGACATAGTCAAATGTATGGGAATGAGAAGGTGGTTTGAAGTAAGATCATACTTCCCTTCGGGAAGAAATAATAGGAAAGATACTCACATTTTTTACTTAGACTGTGTAGGGTGTGTTGACACTTTGGGCATGGGGTGACCTTTTCAAAGATATTTAGCTGTACTTCACTCGAGCGCCATACTGAATTTACTTAAGTGTCCTTCATACAAATGGATTAAATGAAAAGGTATATTTTCAGCCATATCTCATTTTGCTTTATAGGCACTCGACGAAGTTGAAAGTAATATTCTCAAATGTCAATATCTCATATTTCCAATCCTCTATGTACCATGCCAGATTAAAACATCCAATTAGTCTGAGCGGTATAACCGACATGTGGGTGAACATGTACTCTGCGTCGAATTAGTATCTGTATTAGATTTGTGTCATAGAACAGCCAGTGTATGCTGATATAATGCTCATACCGACAATGTACCCATGCCATAGGCAAGGCCACAGGGAACAATTTTGATTCAATGATGATATAACGAATGACAGAATATGAAATATAAAAAACCCTTTGAATTAGAGTTACACAATCTTTAAGTGATGTTTGTCCTAACACTCTCAGCTTTAATTAATGGATTTGATTTAAAGTTGCAAGCTCCCGGGTTACATGGATCATTGATGGACATGACCCGCTTATATAATCGAAGTACATTAGCCACCACCAGTCCTCCATCTGATTCCTCCAATATTTGTTTAAAATGTAACACCATTAACAGTCTCAGTACACGTCTTAATTTAATGAAATTAAACCAACATAATGACCTTGCCGCTCCATCATTTGATTGTACCTCTATCAAAGAGTTGTATTGCATTGATGTATAATTAACTTGAAACTAAACATTTATGTTGCTAAAACGCTCTCTACGTTGATATTCTCTCTGAGAAACCGACCAATACTAATTAGATTTCTCATGTGTATCCACCCTCTAGAGGTTTCTATATATCAAGGATACACTGATTCATTAGTGTAACATTATACGAAGTGTTTTTAGCAGTGCCACCGGTACCAACATTTTGATGAGGAAATTAAAGTGCAGATGATCTTTCAGAGTGAAGTATTTCATTGGCAACTACTATCAGCATTGTTATCCTTCAGAGCACGTCCACTCAATTTGGTAAAGTGCATTCAAAATTCACTTGGAAGGTAACAGGGATGTCATGTCATTCTGTGTGCCATATATGACATTGTTTATTCCGATGCTGATCATTTTGCTAAAAATATCTCATTTTTGAGCCAGATACCTTGTTTCGGGGAATTAAAAAAGGGTAGATATTCTATCTTGTACTACACATTCCAAGGAAAATATTGGCATATTTGGATTTTCAAATCAACAAGTGTGCATTTAGATATGGAAAAGGTGTACTTTAGGTCCCAGATACTGGTACCAGTATTGTTCAATACCATTATTGTTCAATGCTGGAACATAAAAGTAGCCAGGACCGTTCGATACCAAATTGTCCAATCGTCCGATAGTGTAACACTGACTTTGTACTAGTATCGAACGATACTAGGTGTTCCAGTATGGACGATACTAGTACAGTCCAGAATCTTGGACCTAAAGTACTCTTTTTCTTAGAGATGTATGCATTTTTGGTACAAACCAATGGTTACCATGGTTGCAATTAAAAAGTAATTCAATGTACTTTTGTCAAACATGGTTACATATATAATTATGTCAAAACATGGCGTAAGGTACCTATTTTGCATGTTTTTCAAATTTGAATTAATTGAGAGTAACATTGCGTTACCAGTCAAAGAAAATCACAAAGTGTAGGTAGACTTCACAAAAACAAATTGTCTTTTTACTTTATTTTCAGGATGCAGGTTGTGTCAAAGTCTACAAAAATCAAAATTATGTCAACGCTGGACCTTCGTTTTCATAAACAACGGCCAAAACATCAAAATAACACGTTTTGGCTTATTTCAGCACTTTTATAAGGCTAAAAACTTGAAACTTTTAAGATTGATACAGAACCGTTAAGATTCAGGTTTTACAAATGTTTTAAATGCTCTTTAAATATACTTAAGAAATAACCAATTTGTTCATGTTATAGTATTAATGCATTAGATAATCTAGCACCTCTTTGCCAAAATAATGCTGACGTCTTTAATTTAAAAGCGTAACAGCAGATTTTGACTTTTTCCGATATGTTGAAATGATTTGAGTATTATTCTCCGCTAAGATTTATAACGATGCTTTTTAACCTTGAGCAGGCAACATTCAACATTGTGTTTACCAGTCTGCTTCGGAACGGGTGTGATTTCGACTGGACGGCGTGCTATTGCACAACACTAAATCCTTCCGCGCATGGTGTATTGTTCTGAAAAATAGTACCTAGTGAAAAGCATGATCGTCCCAAGAAAAACTATCGACTAGTATCTGAACATTGCAAACGTGCTCAACAAGGGGTTAAAATCAAACGTAAAACGGTCGGAATGATACCAAACCGGAAGTGGTAAGTAATGTTGCTATTGAATATGACTCGTTTTGGCAATGTTATTTAAAGTTCTATCTATAACTAAATGTCATATTGACGTCCGTTACTTAGGGCTTTGGTAATGTGCTGAATCATTTATGGCATTTCGCTAATGGTACTATTTCGAGGTCGCCGCAAACTGATAATGTAGGTCAACTCTATGACAGCCATTTGAACATTACATGATACAACAAGACGGTATGTGAATTATCAAACAACAAAATCTAGCCGTATTATGTAATTTTTTCTTTTATAACAGTGTATAACATTAACACATTTTGATCAGTGGTACGACCATATAATACAACTACGAATTTAATAGTCCTTAATTGTCATTATTACTCCATAATAATTTTGTATTTGTCTTTCCCTTTGCTTATTATTTTTGCCTCTTCCCTATTGTCGACAACATGGACAGTACGGACTTATTTCCTATGAATTATTATGGTGATACTGAACCCATGGTGTACTGAACCCATGCTTCAATAATGTTGTTACAGTGAATTTAATTGTTTCGCTTGCTTTATATACCTGTTTATGATGAAGTTGAAATAATTAAAAGCAGTATTTTATGAGTGCGTGCTGACTACGATTCTTGCTCTGTTTACACTTGTTGTTTACGCCCTCTATTTTTGATGTCTGATGAGAGGACATATTTTTCTAACATTTTATGAAGTGCCACGTATAAAAGCTACAAGAATGCAAGCGATCAAGCGATCGCCCGCCCCCAAATTTTAGGGTCGTGTTGGTTGAGATTGGCACTTTCGATCGCTCGCTAGATTATCACTCTAAGGCAATTCGAAAAAGTTGACGGCCTTGTAAAGTCTTATTTCTTGCTCCCTCCCAATCTGAAAAACCTATTGTTTCGTGTTGTTTTGATTCGTTGGACATGGGATTCAACTCAATCGATAGTACGTTGCTTTTTCAGCTGAGTACCGTATGGCCATTGTTATGAACTCGCCACCCTTTCCGATGAGTTAATATAGAGTGATGGATGATTCGTCACCAAGAATGCAACGCCGCCATCCTTTTTGGGTTGCGAGTTCAAAACACATGGATATATTGTAATTGCTTACAGCCACCGCCCCACCGTGACTTTCGAAATATAATCAATCATATCTGAGCTTAACATTTATAGAATACCTGATTTATTCACACAATGTAGCTAGATAAATAGGCTTTCAAATGACACCTTAACCATAGCTCTACCATGATTCGTCACCAAAAATGCAACGCCGCCACCCTTTTTGGGTTGCGAGTTCAAAACACATGGATATATTGTAATTGCTTACAGCGGGAACGCATACAAAGAAATAATATTCATGCATATAGCCAATTTTGCTTAGACACTCGACCAAGTTAAGAATAATATTCTAAACAGTAGGCTATAATATGAACAAAAAAGATAAATAAAATTCTGATTAATTATTAAGCAAATCATGACAACGTATTGACAGAAACTCACTATCTATAACACTCTTATTATATAACAGGCGAACTCTACCCCACAAAAATAATAGCAGTACTACCAATTTACGGTAACCTACTGGTGCCTGGTTGTTCTCGCATCATGCTCTCAGATTCAAAATGGCGTCTAAAAGCGAACTCTAACGTAAACATGCCACTGTGTACGTTAAGACTCGCACATTGCACGACCGCTACCAACCTACTACGAGTTTTCAATGATCAAATCAAATGACAACCAATCCCAATATCGATTACTTCGACGGATAACATGCAGTGGCGTACCCAGGGGTGGGCAAGGGGGGGGGGGGGGGGGGCAGGGCCTGAATTATCCCCTTCGGTAAAATTGAACTTCTGTCGGTAGATTTTCGATTCTACCATGCGATTTCTTTTTAGCCGTTTTTGAGGACAACGTCATCGCTACCCTCCCCGTACCCCACTTATCAATCATGACATAAATTGCCCGCTTAGAAGCGCTATTAATTCGCTCTGGTAAACCTATTGTTATCAATACTACGAGAGGATTATACCCAGTGCATATATTTAAATTCGGGGCTAACTGCATGGGTAAGTTTCCATTATGTTGTAAATTACATCTACGCTCGTGCCTTTAAACTACTCAATACAGCCGGTTGGTTGCACACGAGAATTATGTCATATATAGCAACCAGCTTTGAAGGGAAGGCGAATATTTAAATTTGTTGACGGTGTTTAGGGCATCAATTTATAGCGCTGCTAAGCGGGCCTTGTAACCTAATGATTTCAGCTGCTGACGGGGAAAAATTACTCTAGATTGGGTCCACTGCGAGCATGATGTATAGGGTTTCAAGATGAAGATCCCAGCTGCCTGATTTCTCTGCTTTAATGAACTAGAGTATGTCAACCATTGAATTGCATTGCACCCACAAACGTGCAGTTGGATACTAGTATTAAATCGCTTCTGTGCGTTCAGGTATTGCTGAGCTCTCCAGAGACATTCTCTGAATAGATCGTATCTACAGAGATCTCATTGGACATAAGCTAGTCATAGATCTGAACCATCTGCTTTAGGTCTTCTTGCATTTCATGTTGTTCTTGATCGTTAGATTTCCCTATGACATCTGTAGCTAATGGCACCTGAGCTTTACTATCTACTTCAACGTCAGGGAGAGACATCTTCAATTTGCTGTGATCATTGCATTCAGAACCGTTTTTATGTCTCAGTGTCGGTCGATACCGGTACACATGCTACCAGTATTGATTTGTCACAGTATTAGACGATACTAGTACATAATTGTGTTCCAGTAATGCCCTAAACTGGAACATTTTATATGTGCCAGTATCGTCCGATACTAGAACACTTACTTTGTACCAGTATCGAACAGGGGCGGCGCCAGGATATTTTGATATTTTCCTACGAAATGTATGCGCCCGTAAAAATGTTCGACTTTACATTTGTGCTATGATTGAGGTACATTTCTGCTTTAAACAAGCTTCTACTCCTAAAATCACAAATATTCAATTTTGTTGGACACATGCGCGCGCAGCGCGCGAATAATTCTCGGTTTGTGTACTTTTGACCATCATAATTCCATGTCAAATAAACCGACAGTGCCATTTTTTTTCCTTTTCTTTTTTTCTTTTTCTTTTTCGTTTCTTTTCTTTTTCTTTTCTTTTTCTTTTCCTTTTTGTTTGTTTTTGCAAATCATATCCCCCTGCTCAACTTGTAGCACCGCGCCTGGTATCGAACGATACTAGGTGTTCAAGTGTCATGAGTGTCGGACTATACTTGTACAGTCCAGAATCCGGAACTTATAAAGTACACTTTTTCCCGCAAGGAACACTGACAATATCATGAATATAGTAGTATAAGAATCTAGGCTGTTTCCGAGGTGTCAAATATAAATATATCTTAATTGTTTAATATCTTAAACTGACACATAGCCCAGCCAACATGTATGCATGGGCCCCACGTGGGCTACATGTGGGCAATCAGGGCTAATGAGGGCAAGGGCTATGTGCGGGCAAACCACATGGGTCACATATGGGTTTTACACGGATCATAATGGGCTGCGTTTGGGTAAACCTATCAGGGTCCCATATAGGCTGACCACATGGGTCCAATATGGGTTTCACAAGGGCCATACTGGGCTACGTTTGGGTAAACCTATCAGGGTCCCATATAGGCTGACCACATGGGCCCCATGTTGCTTTTACAAGGGCCATAATGGGCTACGTTTGGGTAAATCTATCACGGTCCCATATAGGCTGACCACTTGGGCCCTATGTGGGTTTTAAAAGGGCATAATGGGCTGCGTTTGGGTAAACCTATCAGGGACCCATATAGGCTGACCACATGGGCCCCATGTGGGTTTTACAAGGGCCATAATGGGCTACGTTTAGGTAAACCTATCAGGGTCCCATATAGGCTGACCACATATGGGCCCCATGTGGGTTTTACAAGGGCCATAATGGGCTACGTTTGGGTAAACCTATCAGGGTCCCATATGGGCTGACCACATGGGACCCCCATGGGTTACATCAGGGCAATTCCACGCATGCGCACTGACCATGGTTATATTGGTTTTGTAACACTATGGATTTCATATTTATAAATTTTGATAAATGATTTAATCCACATCATGCATTATATCATATTTTAATGGCAGGTAAGAACATAACCTCACACAAAACTGTTAACACATGAACAATTTTGTTGGAGAATGTTAATAAAAAGCCAAATGACTGAATTGTTCTTGCAATTGCCAGTCATTTATTCGGATATGTAAATAATTTACCTAATAATAATAGGCTGTTTTATAAGGGCAAGCCCATTTAAAACCCTGATTTGACCCTAATTAAACCCATGTTAACCCCCCATTGGACCCATGGGGGCCAACTGGCATGGGCCCCTTTCAAACAAAGTGACCAAATTAGTAAGGGTCCCATGTGGGCCTGCCCAGATGGGACCTATGAGGGCCAACTCGCATGGCCCCTTAAGGACAAAGTGGCCAAAATATTAAGGGTCCTATGTGGGCCGCCCAAATGGGGCCCACAAAGTGGCCCATAAAGGGCCCACATGGGGCCAATGCATACGTGTTGGCTGGGAGTATGATAAGATTATGAAGCATTGTGTTTAAGAGATCATGAATTCACATGAGCGGATTGAATCAGACTCACTCTTTCTATGACGTTTCTGTATGGCAATCGATACACCTTCCATACATGACTAGCAAACCGGTCCCTTTTTGGCATCATTCGGATATAGAGGTCAAAAATAGGTATATTATATCCCAATAGCACAAATTGTTTGTCAATGTTAACGTATTTTACGTTGACATCAGCAAACAATTGACAGTTAGCGTTCAACCCACCGTTGATATGGCAATATTTGTACAGAATGTGCCTCGTTTTGAAATATTATAGAAGTGAATATTGTATAAGGTATCTGGGACAAGTGGAAATCCAATTCAAGAAATCCCTGTCGTCAGATCAAGATAGTAACCCACAGGGATCTAAAGTATTTCAATTGTCTTTAGTATTACGAAGATGGTTGCTCTCTTGTTAGAGTAAAGCTCTTCTATGGAAAGGTAAATACTGATGTATCATCTTTCATTCAGTGTATTATTATTGAATCATGTAAAGTTTTACCGGATCGCAAATGCGGTAATGTTTGTTGATTACAAAAGTGCTGAGACTGCTCATTTTATTAACATGAAATAGCATTGACATTTAATTTCACTTCAGGCATATTAGATTCCAGTCATTCCGATATCTACACTCCGCAAGAAAAGAATTGATCCTTTTTTACAGGAGCGTATTAGTTTGATATAAAAACAATCCATAGTAATGTCCCACAGAGGATGTAGGTCAATGAGATCATTACACACAATCACTATTTATACCGTATATGAATGATATACTACTAATTTACCTCATTATAAATAAGGAATCAGTGCAAAAATATTGCGTATAACTGATATGTATACGTAACTTGTACGTAAGACTTATACAATTATAGGCATCACCATACGCACAAGCAACGGGAACAAATATATTACTATAAAAAACAAGTGATGAGGAAAAATTGGGCACCACTGGCTGCCAACCAAAACACTCCCGAAACCAAGCCCAATCTAGGTGGGACATCAACACAGAGTGTCAATCTGTAACTTTGATCGCCCTGCAAACATGCAAGGAAACGGTTTAGATGGTGAAGCATTATATACATGTAGGTAGACAGAATTTGTAGTATACAAGTAGATGTGAACAATTTTGGAGTGGGTGAAAGATCAGATTGTTGAGTAGTATAGTCAAACGTAAATCCATCTTTTATTTCTGATATATTCATGTCTGCTGGTGAATGAATGATTCCGTTAAGCGTTTAGAAGAAGTACGCTTCTCGTATTTCAATATACAAGGTGTAATATGATTACATGAAAGATGAACGAGCTATAACGATTTTATCACAAATCCATTGATTGTTTCGAGATGAGAGGTTTGTTGATATTTATAATTAAAACTGAACGATGAAATACGCGCCAATCTAGCTGCTATTAACATATATTACGTCATGTTTAAAGTAGACTAGTACACTAGTTGTATTTTGAACATTCCCAAATGCTGCTGTAAGAATCCAGACAGAAAGCTGAATTAAATAAAAGTTGCACTTACTATACGCCAAGTTGTACCACTCCAAATGCGTTCCAAAACACATTACATGATACCTTAATATTTGCACAATAATTCAACTAAGACATGTTTCTAAATGACATAAGTTTTGCTTCAACGCTATCGTACACCATCTGTGAATAGGAATGGGTGAATGTAGCACGTTACTATTTCATTTCACTGAAGCCGACCGCTCTAGTTTTCAGACGTGAATACAACATATATTTCACGTCCTTTTCTAGCAAAGGATTTTTGAGATTTTCTCTCGTGGGTATGATATCTAGTGTCGAGCTTAATTTTGTATGACGGTTGTAAAGCCATCGTACTGTGTTCTGGCTATAATGTAAACCATACACTCTGCCGCCGTGGGTTACTTCATACCGCCGTTTTTCATGCCATTTTCGATTGTATTTTTTCTTCCATTGTAATTTATGACACGTCATGTTATATTCTATGTAGCTTATCACGTATGTTAACATACCCGATGGAATTACTAGTGCTTCAGCGGTGAATTGTCCACCTGTAAACATGATATGTGGTGGTTACGATGAATCTTCTCTCAGGGAGTAGGCTACATACAACTTTAATGAACATTTTAAATCACATATCACCCGTATGACATCTGACATATTTCTTCATGCACTGAGGCTATTTAAGGGATATATCAAAGAACGTCGCGAACTATAAGTATATGTAGTCAGTGTGGGCTCCTTTATTACCGTACGCATTGTATATATCTAGTCGTTGGTTATTTGCAGATTATACTATAGTGTAATCAGTTCCAAATTGGCGAAAGTTGTTAGGCTAATATCGGTATTTATCCGCGGGCCCAAATGGAATACTTGCCCACCGCTCGCTAATACTTGCTTTTGATGCACAAACACACAGACCTTTACCAATAAATATGCGCAACGACATTGATTCTTACAAATTGACGGACACAAAATAATACAAGCCTCAAAATTCTCGCCAATTTGGAACTGATTAAACTATAGGAATTACAGCTCAACCGAATGGACTGCTAGTATCTATACATATTTTGGTTTGTATCAGGGACATAATATCAATCTTCTTACACATTAAATCAGGTAAAACTTAATAAAACATAAAACTGCCTTATTTTTCAACCAATACAATGAAGAATCGCATTGTCGTAACATTAGATGCCTGACCTCAATCCCATCATAATTACTATGCCCAGAATATATGACATATAATCACCGAGGGCGAAGCCCGAGGTTTGATTATCTAATATATAATTCCCCTCCCCAAGGTACTTTCATTGACAGAAATGACCAAAGCAGCTCTAGATATACTCTGAGACAAGCAACATGTTTCACCCAAAACAAAGACAGTTAATGTTTATATTATGACAGCTAATATTTACATTATGCCAGACCAGCTCACAACATGCTTAGACAATGTTCTGAATTAGATATGTCATGCATTAGTGCTGTATTCACTGCAGAAAAGAACTAGAACTACCATTTTTTGGGGATGTCCTGCTGACAGGTATGTCACAACATTTAAGTTCAAGAAAGATCGAGCCATTAGTCTGGCTCGACACATTGGTTACATAGGGATTCTTTACCTGTCATTTAAATGATACACAAGTGGTTTATCTAGAAATATACAAAGCTAGCCTCAACTTGGGAGGCCAGCTATAGGTCAGCCAGGAGATATATATGCTCACATTCTGACAGAATAAACAGCGAGTGTTAAAATGAGATTCTGTAAGATTCTGTATTCTAAAATACAGAATGTTTATCATCACACGTTACGACCATGTCATTCTATATGTATTGGGTGCATTTTTGGACATGGAAGTTGAAACAGTGGACAGACCTTTCATCATCATCATCATCCTGCGGCTGCGGAGCAGGCGACCACAAGTTTTCTCCAAGCACGGCGATCTGTAGCAAGAGTGGCTATCTGACGTTCTTGAAACATGCCTTCATTGTCACCAAGTAAGCGTTGTATGTACTTCAAGTATGATGTGCTTGGACGACCAGGTCTCCTTCGGCCATGTGTTGGTATGTAAGTGGCATACATTCCAGCAGGCTCTTCATCAGGGAGACGGAGAATATGTCCAAGAAATCTCAGCTGGCGACTTTTTACTCGGTTGATAAGAGGCTCGGTCTTGGTCATGTCATAAATGGTGGTGTTCGGGACATGATCCATGCGTTTGATGTTAAGCATTATCCTGTAGCAAGAGGTAGCATAGGCATTTATTTTACACTCCATATCTTGAGATATAAGAAATAAGAAACATTTACTCCAATAGTCAATCAATCAATCAATCAATCAATCAATCAATCAATCGGAAGACATTTATATTACGCCCAAAAAAAAATAAAAATGTTCTAAGGCACATCAGAAAGACACATGAAATTATTTACAATACACTTGTTGAAAAAGATTGTTGAAAATATTAATAGTCTGGGCAACCTTGATGTGATTTAGAAGAGTGTTTTTCTTTTGGTCCAAAACAGGAGAATGACCGATCTGCAAATGACACGGAATTACACCGGAATCGGGGGCACGATAATAAATTGAGGAGAAGATGTAGATGATCTAAGCTGTCGACGTGGTGGGTAAAGCTGGAGTAATTCAGAGATTTAAGATGGCGACTGTTTAGGATGAGCTTTATACACAAAAAGAAGGACTTTGAATTTGATATGCTGTTGTAATGGGAGCAAGGGGAGAGCAATCAATTCCAATGTGATAGAGTCATACTTCTTGCGCTTTACAATAACGCGAGCAGAGGTGCGTTGGACATTCTGAAGTTTGGTGATGAGAGATTTGTGCACATCCAATCAAGAGGCTGTTGCAGTAGTCCAACCTGGAGGTAACTAAAGTATGCACAGCAAATGTGGCTCCTCAGTTGTGAGCATTTTACGTACACGACTAATGTTAATGAGATGATAGTTAGCAGATCTGATGATAGTTGCGACCTGAGCACTCATTGTCATACCGGAGTCGACCCCTAGATTTCTGACAGGCTTTGTTTGGACGGCAACATCAAGACCAGCAACAGTCATTGAGGGCAGATTGAACTTAGTCAATTGGGCTCTAAACCCAATCACCATAACCTCAGTTTTGTCAGCATTGAGTTCCAGGAAGTTTTGGGACATCCATGCTTGCACAATGGAGACGCAGTTTTAAAGTTTCCAAACTCCTTGCTTTACTCCTTCCTCAGATGTTGGACAAACCGAAACACGCACTTATGCATCATCATCGTAAATATGCATAGCCAGTTCAAGGGAGTCAATTTAAGGGTAAACACGGGTGTTCTTTGTGGTGCGTCATGTTGGGGTCGCCACTTTGTATGGACTTTCAAAGCACACTTAGTACAAAGTATAACCAACTATTGTCAAATTAGGTTCATTCGCAGTAGCAGACGTTTAAACCATATTTATATTCAATGAAATACCTTTAAGGTTTAGAAAGTTATAGTCTTTTCGTCAACGAGCATGTCATATTATAAAGGTTGTGACGGATAACCAGAGCAATCAACATGAAATAAATGCCAAACTAATGTAATACATTGTAATATATGTGCCTTTTATCAGCTGTGTTTTAAAATCACCGAGAGCGCTTAAGTTATTGAACAATGCATCGTATTTAAACTAGTTCACCAAATTTGAAATTAGATTGAAATAAAACAACATTTTGTCGAAGGAACGTTGAGCTAAATATATAATAAGCACTTCATCATTGTACCCAACAGCTGAAGTAAGAATAACGCATGCTTAGGGATCTATTAACCTATTTATTTGTATTTTAGAAAGTCAGACACTGTTCAAGACGAGAAGCCTAGATAGCGAAGCCAAAAGGCGAATTTTGTCTCAAATGTTAAAACAAGTAAGAATATAACAATATCAAAAACGGTTTAGGATAACGCGTAGTTTCGATATAGTAATGCAAAATGCTCACAACAATGCAAGTGTAACATATATGTTCTACATTTGTAGAATAGTCACAAATATTCTATCGAATATCAGCAGTTGTTGATTATTCACAAACTTTTAGTAGTTATGAACCAATCAGAAAGCAGACAAACTAAACAGGCTACATGGACTGCATTTAAAGTGTCTATCCGCGGGTGTACCGCACATGCGCGCACCACTCGCTTTGTATTGATTCGTAGTTTACACAGCACGGGTTCGCCGTACCGCACATGCGCGCACCACTCGCTTTGTTTTGACTCGTAGCTTACACAGCACGGGTTCACCGGTTATTACCGCGGGTGATATAAAGCATATTCACATGTTTTATTTGTTATTAAATAGATTAAAATTCTGTACAGAATAGTAAATTTCGAATTATATTGAATTGTCATGTGTGAATTAGTTAAATACATGCGTATGTTTTGTTTCTCGAAAGATTAGAAAAATCGATGCACTTGCATTATTGTTGATATGCTCGACATAGCACCCCCTACGGGGAAGTGCCATTATTTACACATCTATTTCAGCGCGTGCATCGCAATTTCCAATTCATGTAGAAACAACACATACGCATTTTTGACCTTTAACTAAACCAAATTCTTCAAAAGGATTAAGAATAATACAGTTAATCACAAAGCATCGTATACTAACTATTAGTTCTCTATCGGAGAGCATCTGGACATTGAACCCCTTGCCAAGCGAATAACTCCTATGCAATACATTAGTAAGTTTAATAGGTGTGTTCACCCAGGCTTGTAACCATCTAATTTGAAAGTGCAATGGAGCTTATGCGCACCATATTAAAACCGAATTAACCTACAATTGTCAGGTTCATGGTATTGAGGTAAAACAGCGTGCTGAAAAAATAGAGAGACTAATAATATAAGAGCATTTTTCCTGAGGGGACTTCGTTTTGACGCATCCTTACATTCCTCTTATATGTGAATTTATCCAAATGTAATGTAGATCGAACGATATTGCAGTCCAGGTTAAGGTAGGACGACTGAAGTCTCGGTTAGTATATTGACCAAACTGAAGTAAACTTAATGAACGATGAAAGAAAATTGGAAACAAGTTGTTTTGATGCAGATAATCACAAACTCATTTCTTTTGAAAAGGCACAAACCTATAGGCCACAACTAGTAACTACACGAACATAGTTTATTTGCTTTATGTCTAATTGAGGATAACGGATTACATTGGAATAAAGTATTACAGACTGATTCAGCTTCCATTGATTAAAGGTATATTATGTGATCTTTTCCAGAGAGCGCCCTCTATTCATGATTTTTTTTAGAAAGTAGATTTTCTTGCAGATTTACATTTCTGATCATAAATCGTACATACATTCCAAGTTACAGAGCGATACGATTCCTAATTACCTCAAAATTATGGTTTTAGAGTGAATTTAGAGTAAACATATAAACTGTCGTGTTATCCCGACAGTTTATTTTCACTCCAAAACCATGATTTTGAAGTAATTAAGAATCGTATCGCTCTGTAACTTGGAATGTATGATCAGAAATGTAAATCTGCAAGAAAATCTGCTTTCAATTTTTTTTTCAATGTTGAGGGCGTTCCCTGGAAAGATCACATAATATACCTTTAATGCTCAAAGTAGTATACTAATGCGACATGACACTGCAACTTATCATTCTGGGTGGTATTGTCAGACTTTATCTAGTTCAGGTACGTGAATAATTTAAATGATACGGATAATAAATTTAACAACAACAATCTTCGATTAAGATGGAAGTGTACTGAAGGTTAGAAAGTGTCGGATCTTAGATTAGTGGCTCATAATGAATATGTCATTCAAGTTGACCGTCCATGTTGCACGTTGAATATAGGGACAGTCTCTATTTGTATTGGTCTCCAATTATGTTAATTGGTGCTTCTACGAATGGTGATGCAAAATATTTCTTAAGAGAATATCGTAAATGATTTACGTGAACGTCACTTATATGTATGATCCACCCGTACTGGTTATGCAGTTCTGCTTAAACAACAAAAAGCAAATAACCATTAGCTGGAGGAACAATCTGATAACGATGCGTATGCGTATTTGCAGATTATATTAATTAATTTTTGAAGGATAACCTTAGAGTAATATATTACTTTGGAGAATATCGTAAATGATTTACGTGAACGTCACTTATATGTATGATCCACCCGTACTGGTTATGCAGTTCTGCTTAAACAACAAAAAGCAAATAACCATTAGCTGGAGGAACAATCTGATAACGATGCGTATGCGTATTTGCAGATTATATTAATTAATTTTTGAAGGATAACCTTAGAGTAATATATTACTTTGGAGAATATCGTAAATGATTTACGTGAACGTCACTTATATGTATGATCCACCCGTTCTGGTTATGCAGTTCTGCTTAAACAACAAAAAGCAAATAACCATTAGCTGGAGGAACAATCTGATAACGATGCGTATGCGTATTTGCAGATTATATTAATTAATTTTTGAAGGATAACCTTAGAGTAATATATTACTTTGGAGAATATCGTAAATGATTTACGTGAACGTCACTTATATGTATGATCCACCCGTTCTGGTTATGCAGTTCTGCTTAAACAACAAAAAGCAAATAACCATTAGCTGGAGGAACAATCTGATAACGATGCGTATGCGTATTTGCAGATTATATTAATTAATTTTTGAAGGATAACCTTAGAGTAATATATTACTTTGGAGAATATCGTAAATGATTTGCGTGAACGTCACTTATACGTATGATCCACCCGTACTGGTTATGCAGTTCTGCCTATACAAAAAAAGCAAATAACCATTAGCCGGATGAACAATCTGATACCGATGCGTATGCGTATTTGCAGATTATTCATTCATTTTTAAAGTATAACCTTAGAGACAAGTAAAACCCCATCCAGCAAGTGCATGTCATCGTATCACTATATGAATCCACCGAGACGTAAAGTCTTTCAATTGTCTAATACTGTACATTACAGCGGTGCTTTTGTTCTGTCTTCGATCATCTTGTAATGTTATACCATGGAATTATTAGAAAGATGGTTATACTTATAAAGTATCTTATTTGATACGACTCCGCTGACTGACTGACCGCTGACTGCAAGATGGCTAAAACTTGAAATGTTAAGTGTAAGTGCAGACATCAAAATGAAGAGAAATCGAGTACAATTTGGCTAGATAACATTTTCCAATGCACATATGGTAAATTCACTCTCTTTATTTCATTACACATAACATGTTTATCGTTATTGGAAACTTCGACACACCACTATTACAAGTCTATATGCATGTACAATTACATTAATTCTGTTTATAGTGCTATTGATCAAAAGGAAGTGACTTCAAAGAATATTTCTAAGCGATGTCTCAATATTGAGTGTGACAATAAACAACAAAACTAATATATTTCCAGAGATTAACAAAACTAATATATTTCCAGAGATCCCATATCCGAAATATCACGAATATTATCGTCAAATTGAAGAACAAAAACAAACAGGCATCATTTTTATGTAGTGTTTGAAGAAAACCATTTAATCTGTGCAATTCCGAAAAATCATGACAAGATTGTTGTTTAGTAAACCGTTCGGATAGCCATGCATATATATTACATAGGGCAATAATGATAGTGGTTATTTTGTTGATCGTTACCGATCGGCCAGGTGTGTTTTCTGTGTATATGAGATGTAAATTGAAACCAATTGATGATCTCTAGCTGTTTGGTAATGAATGACCAAAAGGTATTACAGGCTAGACATGCCATAACACATACTGCAATCAAGGGCGCAGATCCAATCTTGAAAGTGGGGGGGACATTGCCATTTTTTCACTAGATCGCCAACCTTGATTGATGTATCACCACAAAAAGTGGGGGGGGGGGGGGACATTTGATATTGTGTCAGGAAGTGTGGGGGGGGGGGGGGGGGGGCGTGTCCCCCCCCCGTCCCCCCGGGATCTGCGCCCTTGACTGCAATCACAAACTATATTACCGTTGTATATCACATAACGCTCTACCCCAGAGGGACTCATACACAAACTCTTTCGACTGCTTAATAACTAGACGGATAATGTATTCTACTGTTCATTTCCGCCAACATTCGTATTCGTGCGCACTGAGATTGGTTTATCAGAACAGTTGACCGTCTGGGACGGAATATATAGTCTATATGAACATACTTTGTGACAAAGCATGAAATCATATTTGGTTTATATATATAAACACTTAAAAGTATTTATTCGTTCAAACCTTCCGGTAAAATAACAACAAATATATTAATCATTAAACGCTCTACCCCACAGGGGTTCATACACAAACTCTTATGACTGCTTAATAACTAGACGGATAATGTATCAAACCGTTATTACAGTACATTTCCGCCAATATTCGTATTCGTGCGCACTGAGATTGGTTTATCAGTTAACAAATATTAACAAACTTTGCGACAAAGCGTGAAAGCATATTTGGTTTATATATAGAAATTCTTAAAAGTATTTATTCGTTCAAACCTTTCTGGTAGAATAACAAATATATATTAATCATTAAACCAAGAGAACGTCTTTCCTGCTATTCCTCGGCAGAACTACTTCACTTTTATTCTGATCAAATCTGAAAGTGCAGCTTTGCGCTTTCGTTCGCTCAACATTTTAAGCAGGAATTGACCTACAATCGACGGGTTCATGGTATTACGATAAAAATAGCCTGAGATGAGAGTTCAGAGTTATCACCCAAAATAAACCCGCGTTTTGACACGTTCGTATATTCTTATGTGTGAATCTACCTTTAAGTGATGTAAAACAATCGATATAGCATTTTAGTTGAGTTAGGGCGATGTAAGCCTGTGGCTGTATATTGATCCTAGCTTGCGTAAAACGACAGGGGAGAAATCTGAAGAAGAAAAAAACCCATGGTTTTATACACGGAGAAAACTAGACGTAATATACGCCCGGTTTTATTAGTATCAACCAAGCTGATCTAATAATAGACCCCATCCAAGCTGTTCTAATCAGAGGCCCACAATCCCCAAAATATGTTACCAAGGTGTTCCAACACCATCAGGCTAATTCGCTACCACCACCATCTCCGACTCTGTCCTGGAGACAGTAATATCAGTGTTGGGTACAAGGTCGAAACAACATGAGGCCTAGAACGGGTGGATGGGGGTGGGGTGGGGTAGGGTGGGGGGGGGGGGGGGGGGCAAGCGAGCTTCATTTTTGACTGGAATATCAGTTAATGAGAAAAATAGCGAGCCCGACAAATTCACTTTTAACTACCTTAGCAAATATAATTATCCAGTTGATGAAAGAGCTTCCTGGCTATGCTTTTACAGGAGTTGTTCATAAGTTACAGAAGTATATAAGTTATTGACGTGCAATGGAATGAACTAATCGAATAATAAAACCTATAGTTTTAATATTTGAATTACAAAGTTCAAATACTACATTCGTTGTAAATACAAAAATAAACAAACAAAAAGCAACAACTGACTAACGCGTTACACTTATAATACCTGGTACATAATGTTGAAACATGCAACTGAATGAGAAATGAAATGAAGGTTCATGCACGATGAATTTTGTGCATCGTTTTCAGCCCTTTTAATTTTTCTTTATTATCCAATCGTATCCCACGGTTTAACTGAGAACATGATTACCATTCCTTCCAAATGCGTGTATCTTTAATCCTACATTTCTGCTTGCGTAAAGTCTTAATACACAAAGCTACTATATCAAAATGAAACATAATGCATCATCAACAATAAATGATATAATATATCCAGAGAATTTAAATATAGTATATAATACGAAATGCTAAGCTCAAAGAGAAACTTTAGCCTGTTTTAAGAATGCATACTTTATGTCATCTGATCTCAAGAGTAATCCACCGAGACATAAAGTCTTTTACGTACGCCAATACTGGAAAAGTAATGTTTGGATATCATCTTTAAACGCAGCGGAAGTTTGGGACTTTTCTGGATCGTATAAGTTTAGTAAATGGATGATTATAATAGTTCTGAGACTAGGTATCATCGTTAATCATCCTGAGGGATATTGAGGATTTTTTGGGTTTTTTTGTTTTGATTTTACTTGTTTATACGTATATAATAAAGTCTGTCAACATCAATCAGATTTACGTTTCCTATATCTACAATGTTATCAAAAGGATTTATCTAACTTCTGGATTTCCGTTTTGACATAAATTCATGGCAACAGTGATGGAAATTTAATCGATGTATGTTTTGAGTTATGTCATATTCTAAACGTTGATATAAATTAAATATCATTTTTTTTCTTCCCTTTTTATTTTTTCATCTGCTATGACAAATCAAATATACAAAAAAATATATGTTTACAAATCAGTTAGAATACACAATGTGTGTGGATAACTGTAACATCGATAAGTAGACTATATATCGCATGAATATGGTTACTATGCATAAATACAGGATGATGTATTAAAACATACACTAAATTACAAAATATAATATATTTCAATTATACAAAAAGCATGTGGAAAACGTCCCATTTTTTTAGGTAGAGAGTATTCTTAAGAGATTTTTTCCACATGTGTCTTTCAGTGTTATGGTACTTAATGATATCATGTTGGATGTTTTGAAATGACGGTTTTGAACCATTGCACCTATTTCTGTATACTGCAAATTTCGCAATCAACAAGATGTTATTGAGACCAGTATGTTTACTAATGGGGAATTTGCCAAAGAGAATGTCATTATCGCACAGCGACACCTTAATTTTACATTTACATAGTATCCATTCCTCGAGCTTTCTCCAGATGGTATTAGTAATAGGGCACATACAGAATATATGGTAAATTGTTTCCTGGACCTGATAGCAAAAAGAACATCTATCGTCGCTGGAAATCTTTATCATCTTGTTAAGGAAGCAGTCAGTTATAAGTTTAGTAAATGGGTGATTATAATAGTTCTGAGACTAGGTATCATCGTTAATCATCCTGAGGGGATATTGAGGATTTTTTGGAATTTTTTTTTGGATTTTACTTGTTTATACGTATATAATAAAGTCTGTCAACATCAATCAGATTTACGTTTCCTATATCTACAATGTTATCAAAAGGATTTATCTAACTTCTGGATTTCCGTTTTGACATAAATTCATGGCAACAGTGATGGAAATTTATCTAAACGTTGATATAAATTAAATATCATGATTGATACACACAGCTATCGGTCTCGGTTTTGACTGTCTATTTTGTTCGCATTGGACAAAAAAAACTGATGTCATTTTTATATGAACTGCATGCTGATGTATTGAATCCAGCTCTGTTAAAACGTCATTACAACTTTATGTTTACGCCCTTTAAGGATTTTGCCGGTCTATCACGACAATATTATAATCTTTGTGTAAAGAAAGTGCGCGCATTTTATGTCCACAACTATTATTTATAAGAGGAGTTTACTTTTGCTGAGGCACTCTACGTAGTCGAAAGTAAAGTGCTCAACAAAAGAAAGTCATACACTTTGTTTAGGTCCTTAAAAGTAACTCTAGATTATGTTTTTACCAAACAGGCTATATAGACATTTGGATGAAACCTTTTGGCACATTTTGATACCAAACATAACGCCTAACAACAAAGATAAACCATGATTAGCTCCATATTAAAAGAACATGAGTCACTTTTCAAAAAACATTTAAAAATGTTATTGTTCTTGGGATTCCAATTTTTTTTACTGAGTGCAGTTTGCTTCCTTTTGTGTTCAAGTTTAAACGACCTTCTGTGGTCATATAATCCAATGTACAATTTTAAGTCTTGGTTTATAGTGGTGACTGTAGTCAGGTAAATCACGGATTTAGCGAGACAATTTCCAGCAAGTGGGCAGTCTTGGGGTTTTCTGCAGATGCAAGTTTTTGTTGGAGTTGGGATTGACTCGCGAAGGATATATTCATTGTGAGTGTTGATGATCTTGTTCATATTATCCATGCAGCTATAGCTGACTTTTAAGCTTAAAAGCATTGTTCAGGTTGAAGATGTTGTTGAGAGGAATGTTTATCTATGAGATGCAGGAATTTTCTGCCAACTTTAGTAGACACATGTTTACTGGACGGAGGGTTGACTCATTGACTGACTTACATGACTTAAGTTTGGTGATTTTCCCACACCACGATGTTTCTCCAAATTTTCCTTTCCAACATAGCTGTCTTGATTTATTCTACCTCCAATCCTGTGTCAAGCTTTAGTAGGTCAATGTAGGTTAGTGCTGGTCTACCACGTTCCTTACTCCATGTTTAGGAATCCATATGAGTTTTAGAGACAGGCTTATTGAACCCTAATGCGCTACGTTCTCTAAACTTATCCGAGACCATAGGCATATCCCTGTACAGGTCCTCATTTGTCACATGCTGTCTCCAGTTTTTGTTGAACACGGTTATTAACATTCTAGTGTATTATCCGTCCCACTGTTTATTAAGATTTGGGGTGAATGTCCATGCATCACACCCATAGAGGAGGACTGATTCTACTGTAGCTATGAACATTCTTTCTTTATGCTCTCAGGATAGTGCCTTAGCCTTCCATAACTGACTAAGTTTGCCACAAGCTTTTCATGCAGCTGCTTTACGCATTTTAATGTCATTTTCAGTACTGTTCATCCAGGCTCCAAGGTATTCAAAGTTTGTGGTGATTAACAGATTAAAGGTACTTGTTTCTGGTTCCTGGCTAACTCATTGGTAACATATTATGAACATTCTATTGACACTCTGTGATCTGTGACCTACATTTTAGTCAATGATTAATCAAACTATTTGAGAATTATGAGGTATAATTATGAAATGATAGATTAAAGTGTAACACAACAAAGGTAAATATATATTCAGAATAATATGCTGCTATATGTGAGGGTCATTCAATAAGTTCGACCTCCTTTACCATATTATTTGGCTCCTACTGATACTGCTAATTCAATCTTACTAGTCGTTAGCCTATAATTTCAGCCACAACTATACGCGAATGGGTATAGGTCATAGGAAAGGTGATCCGATATTAACGTGAGGCTTATGAGGCAGACTCACGTTTCTGTATTTCAATCGCTACACCTTCTCCACATGACTAAACCCTGCTGCCATTTTTAGTATATCCAGGTAGAGTGGTCTGAAATAGGTAAATTACCTTTTTTCGAAAGCTCAAGACGTTGACTCCAGCAATAAGCGAAGTAATATTTCTATTGCGTAATTGTACAATGGAATGAGCCTCGTTTCAGTAAGTTTCAGTGAACGTCGTATTTAATTAGGAGTGGTATATTAAAGTGGAAACCCGATTCAAGAAATCTCTGTCACGATAGCAATCCATAGCGATGTCAAGTTTTTCAATTATCTTTATATATTTCGAATATGTGTTTTTCTTTGTTAATAGATGGGAAAGTAATACGGATGTATCTTCTTGAATCCGGTAAAGATTTAACTGATCACAAGCTTAGCAATGTTAATTGAAAGTGCTTAGAGTGTTCTTTATATCAACTTGGAGGGAAGTTGATAATTACTTTTGCAACAGATATTATCAGATTTCAGTTATTTTATACATATACATGTATACAATCCGTAAGAAAAGAATTATCGTCTTTACAGGTTTTTGCCATATATATCAGAGCTCTATAATCTCAACATTTTACTGTAACGGATTGGATGGAGTGAACATGATCATTACACAAAATAGCTATTGATATACCAACGATACACTACTATTTTGCTTTGTTAAAGACATCTTATTCATTGTTATATTTTTAATGGCCATACGTGTAAATCAATAGGAGTAATAAGTACCTGACTGGTGTAGTAATTGGTTCTGAAAATTGGGATATAAAACGGTAGCTTACTGTTCAAAATTTTAAACCTTTTGGTAACTGATATGTCACTTTTTGCGAGTAGTATAGATGTTAACTCTTCAAGGCATTGTCACTATCAATCCATTATTTACTTCGGAATTACGCTTTTGGTGAATATAGTGACTCTGTTAGCGTTTTATGCTGTTGGTTTTAAAACCTGATAGTAGTAATAGAAGAGTAGGATTCTCCTAAATCTTACACCTGACCGGACCCAAGATTAAGTTGAAGCATAACAGTTTATGAAATGAAATGATAAGTTTGGATCTGCCCGATGGACAATTACCTAGATTTGATAATCAATGGGAGATTTTTATTATTTAATTGATAATCAATTTGTGTGTATAATTTACTCAATGATACATTTAAGATCAATTAATTATAAAATATTTTAAATCTATCCATAATCCGCATACAAAATTGTAGAAATAATGTCAAACTTGCAATAAATAAATAAATAAATAAATAAATAAATAAATAAATAAATAAATAAATAAATAAATAAATAAATAAATAAATAAATAAATAAATAAATAAATAAATATATAAATAAATAAATAAATAAATAAATAAATAAATAAATAAATAAATAAATAAATAAATAAATAAATAAATAAATAACATATGAAGTAAATGCCTATTTGTATAAATGAATGAATATTTAATAGACAAATTAATAAAGTAAATCAAAAAGATAAATACAAAATAATAATCACATACAAATTAATAAATCAATTGATTGATGATATAAACATACTAAAGTATGTCAATTCATGGGCCACTATACTGTATTTCATAGAAATTGACATGAATGATTTCATTAAAGTCACCATCATGTTTTGAAAAAGAGAAAGAAAAAAAGAAGAAGTGTATCACGGGATACGATCCTGTGTTTTCCGATTATTTACCCCAGAATCACAGTAGCACGTTACAGAGGTTGGACGGTAGAAGTCGCGTCATGTTATTATTAAACCATTGAACTATTTAATTACAAGACACGGCTTTTTATCATGAAAATTGTACCTTTTATGTGCAATATTTGTACGTGCCCCTAGAATAAAAAAAAATGTAATGTAATGATGGTCCTTCGACATGTTAGGACTCAAAATACCGTCTCCCAAGCCAGGTCGAGGGTCTATATTTAAATTAACTGTGTTAACATTTGACCTCGGGATTGACGTAGTTAACTGAAGACACATTTATTTTATTTTACGGAAAACCAATAACGTCATTTCTCTGGCGTATGCGACAAATATTGTATAAGTAGGACGATGTTAATTTAAATGAATATAAACCTCGCTAGTGACTATTCTGATCTTACTCTCCAGTTTGCTCTCAAAATTACATCGCTAGTAATTTACGCTGCGGGTAGGGCATAAGTACCTCTCTAGTAAGTTACGCCAATTTGGTGCACACGGCCGCCAGTGTTTTATTTGTTCGAGATTAAAGATTTGTGGACATTTGTAATTAATGACTGAAGAATGAGATGCACACACGATGAAATTGCATACACTGTTTATTATATATTTTCCAAGTGCATGCTAAAACACATCACACGACATTTTAATGCAAGCATACTATTAATCAAGTAAGACATGTTGATAACTAAACTTGACATAAGTTTTGCTGTACCGCTAAACAACTACGATAGGAATGCGTGAATGTAGCACGAAAATATATTTCATTTTACTGCTGACGACCGCTCTACTTTGTCAGCCGTGAATACAACACCTGCCAGTTTTTATATGCTCTAGCATAGGACTTTTGAGATTTTCTTTCGTGGGTATGATGTCCTTTGTCAGGTTTAATTTGTACGAAGGTTGTAAAGCTATCGTACTGTTTTTTGGTTGTAACGTAAACCACACACTCTGTAGCCGAGTTACTTAATATGGTCGTTTCTCAACCATTTTAGATTGGATTTTCTCCTTTCTTGTAATTTATGTCACGTCGGTTCTATGTACCTTATTACACCCGACAAAATTACAAATGCACCAGCAGTGAATTGTCCTTGTAAACATTATATACAATGGTTGCAAGGAATTTTCTCTAAAGGCGTGCACCCCACTAATAAACTTCTTGCGTCACTTGTCATCCGTATGACTCCACACACATATTATTTTATTATACGACTAAAGATCATACAAGTTTAAGACTTAACATTCCCCTTTAATAAAAATGCTTGCTCGCAACCTTCTCACAAATTAAAATAAAAGCTTAAATTGTCCAAACCTTTATACTGACCACATGAAAAAAACCATAATTTTTAAAAAAGTTAAAAAAATGTGAATATTGATGACACGTCAATAAGGCAAAAAGTGTGAAAGTTGTTATTTAAGCCTTGCGACATTTACCTCAAATTCAGAATATCTAGATCTTGCCAATACAGTTTAAAGGGTCTAGCTATTAAGTAAAACTTACATTTCTTGGCGGTGCGTCGATGTTCGGTTCGGTTCACCACTTGTTAAAAAAATATCCTCGTAGCTCGTAGTACACTTCACATACTTGGACTTGAATATGGTATCTAACATTTTACTTGTATGCGTACATGGCCAATAGTCCAAAAGTGTCAAACTTGATTAATGAGGGCTCACCGACCGAGTTGTTATGATTTTAATACCAACAGACTGGTACGCTCCATAAAAAGGCTGGTATTAACTAGTTTAACTTACAAACCATAATAAATACACACTTAACTGGAAAAGTGTCATATTTAACCCTTTTTAGTTGGTGCATAGTTGAACCCTGACAAGGAGTCATTTTTAACTACCTATTTTTAAGTCTGTAGCTGTCATAATGTAAACACTAGCTGTCTCTGTATGGCTAGACATATCTGTCATCAGCTCCTGCCCCTTGTCTGGTGGTTTATCGGGCTAATATTAGAATTACCCTACCATTGAATTCACCTGGTATAAATTGTATGAGGATTGTTTTTGGTTTTTGGGGTAGGGTATTCCATGTAGTGTCTGTTTGACATCAACACTGGTACATGGATCGTGTACAAGTGAACATGGCCATTATTTCCACTGTAAAGAAAGTGTACCTAGAGCTGAAATCATAACCTTGAGCGTACAGAGGATTATGTATCGTGTATCCTGGCAATTAATATGACAGTTTTAAACTTGTCCGACGGCGAACCCGTTAACTCTAAAATTACGACGTCGTAAAAGCATATCTTACAAACAGATTTATTTTTTTAATCAAAGTGAGTTGTTTATTAATTTATAGCATTTCAATTATCTGAAGCTTTCTTCACGTAATATGCATTTGCACTGCCAGACGTTTCGAACAATATTTTAATGAATGTAATAAATCTGAGATTGGTGTCTACGTATATCCTTGTCAAAGGGGATGGCAATGACATAAATTACATGCCAAACTGGTTCAGTATATCATGTAATATGATACATTTATTAGCTTATTTTAAACACCTACAGCACTTACACGTTATCGCACAATAAACCTTATTAAAAGAACTAGTTCACAAGATTTGAAACAAAAACACCAGTTTGGTAAAGGAACGTTGAACTAAATAATAGTATTATGTCGAGCACTTTACCACAAACACCAGCAGCTGAGGTAAGGATATAACATGCTTACGGATCTATTAGCCTATTTATTATTATTTCATAAATTCAGATACTGTCTGTTCAAGATATAGTGAATTCTAAATGAAAATTGTATCTCCAATTTCTTTTTACCGCAATTCTAATGCGTCTAGGATTTCTGTTGTTTAATATTATTTGTAAAATAGTAAACGCCAAGGATTTTTTTTAACAATATCAAAAACAGTTTAAGAAAGCCAGTGTAGATCTTATAATGTTATGTTTACAACAATGCAAGTGAAACAGTCACTATCGACATCTTGATTTCGTAGGCTAGACAAAAACATTCTATTAAATGTTAGGAGTTTTTGGATACTGTATTCGACACGATTAAGAATGCTATATAGATTAATCACATAGCATCGTAAACATACTATTAATTTATCGTTGATACTTAGAAATCCAAAAGTGTATTGTTTGAAAGACAAAGGTTTATACTTTGTATCGATTATATTATCCCTCAATAGAATCACCCATGCATTCCATACCATGATCACTTTAATTACTTACTGACTGACCCTCGTATTTGGCTTATTTTTCACTCGATTACTTTCATTTTTTTTGGAATATGAATTAGATTAAATACGCATGATATTTCAAAGAAACAACTATTTTAAGGTTCAATGCACACAACAAGATCAAATGACCGTTTTGATTCTTGCACAATATATTTTTATTTACCCTGTATTATAGTGCAGCAACATAAAAATAATTTGATCTTCAAAAGAACCACATTTTAATAATGAATGTTGCAATTTTAAGTCGTGCGAAATTAGTAATTTGAGAATAATTAGTTATCAATTATACTAAATGTATGTTAAATCATTTAATTTTACAATAATTAACTAATAAAATAAAACCAAAATGAGGTCTGTCTAATATTTAATTTAATAATATAATAACACTAATAATAATAATAATAATGGTAATTTCTATAGCGCCGGTATCCGTCAGAAATGACGCTCATGGAGCTTTTTAAACATGTACATGTAGCCTAATATAAGTAATTAATAGCACAATAAAAATGATAAATAGCATGGGTATTATAGTACATAATGTTTTGTACGCTTCATTGAACAAATGAGTCTTTAAAGTTTTCTTAAAACTATGAATATAATCTGTACGTTTAGCATCGCGTGGTAGACTGTTCCGAATTATTGCAACAGCAACGAGAAATGAACGTTCTCCCCATTGGTTTCTTACTGGGTACTCGGTAAGAAGCATTTGTTTTGATGAGCGGAGTCCACTGTGTCCAGATATATAGGGTTGCACAAGTTCAGTGAAATATTTTGGTGCCTTGTGTTGTAAAATTGCGAGTAAACAAGTTTATATCTGATTCTATGCTCAACAGGTAGCCAATGCAAGTCCATAAGCACAGGGGTTATGTGATCAGATTTTTTGGTGAAAGTTATAATTCTAGCAGCGATATTTTGAATACGTTGAAGACGCTGTTTGAAAAGCTGTAACCCCATAAAACAATGAATTTCCTATGTCAAGTCTTGAGGTAATAAATGCATGGGTGATCAATTCAGCAGTTTCTCTATTGAGGTGGTGTCTGATCCGTCCGATGTTTCAAATGGACATGTATGCAGCTTTAGAGATATGATTGATATGATTCTCCATTGTAATCGATTGGTCAAACATGACACCAAGATTGCGATTTTTTTTGTGAGGGTTTAACATGTGACTCACCAACTCTTGTAAGAAATTTCCACTTTTGATAATTGTTGCTTGTTTCAAATAACAATACATTCTGTCTTGTCATCGTTCAGCTCAAGATGGTTTGATTTCATCCACACACGTATTGCATCTACACATTTCTCTATTTTAAGAATGGATGCATTTAAGCTCTCTTGAGTTAGGTTACTGACTCGTAAATTTAAGTGTCATCAGCAAAGCAGTGATATTCCACTTCATGGTTGCGCATAATTATGACCAAGTGGCAAAGTTTAAATAGAAAACTTGGACCCATAGCTGAGCCTTGTGGCAAACCATATTCCAACAAGGATGGTGCTGATATGGCATCATTTATATGCATGCATGTTAATTAAGACACATCATAGAGTAAAAATGTAACACATCCAACCTTGTATGGGTGCCCAGTAAAAACACATTGGGTGCCCAGTAAAAAAACCCACATGACCATATATATATATATATTTATATATGTATACCTGATGAGCCTTCGGGCGTAACGGGCCGTAGTGTGATAGGAGATAGTATAATAAATTATGGAGTAAAGTTACTCGAATTCTTCTTTCCACGTATTATTGCTCTCTGTAAAGATCGAGCACTCTGTCTGACGAAGGAAGATATTTTTAATCTACGATATATATATATATATAGACTCAAATAGAGTCTTATTTTCACAGTATATATATATATGAATAAATATACATCGGTCGGTGGAGGGGGCAATTTTTTTTAATTTTAATTATTTTATTCACGGTATAAAAATAGCCAGCAGGCAGCATAAGCTGAAAAAGCCGGCTTTACAATATAAAAATATATATATAAATATCAAAAATACATGCATAAAAATATTGCAACGAAATACAGACATCAGCAAAATACATTAATCATCCAAAACGCCATTGAGCTTTTTTATGATGTAAGGAATGGTGGAATTTTGGTATTTGTTAGTATTGCACAATGGTTGAGGAAATATGTTGCTGCGACGGAGGTTGTGGTTAATCGATCTCTTCTCTGGGAGAAGGTGGCGATGTCTTTTAGAGTTGAGGACCTGCTGACCAAATTTCAAAACTAATTCTTCCCTGCGATCGACAAGACTGGTGATGTTTAATTCGCGAAGCGCAGACTCGTAGTCTTGATATTTGTTGCCAAGGATGATTTTGCAAGCGCGCTTTTGGATCCTTTCAATTTGGTAGCTTTGATTTTTGGTAAGCGCAGGATGCCAGACAGCACAAGCATATTCCAGAATTGGTCGGATATATGTTTGAAAGATGGTCAGCATGTCCTCAACTGGGGCAGCATGTTTACAAAGAGCATATAACATAAATAAACGTCTACTGGCACGAGATATCATATTTTTGACTTGGATGTTCCATCCCAGATTGTTTTGGATTTCAAGACCAAGTAATTTCATGTGATCAACAACTTGCAGGACCTCACCACCAAGAGAAAGTTGTGGAAGCAATTAGCTCAAACGCTTTATTTATCAGACTATTTTGTCAGTGTTATATCGCTGTATTCCCTAATGAGGGCGCTATACGGAATCAACCTACTATGTCCTGCTAATATGATACATATGATCAGAGTATCAAACATTGTAAACTGCCTATATTTGTCAGTTTTATGAGAGACCAGATTGAATTGTTGGTGAATTAAATATAAAGTTAATGTCACTCCCAATGCATGTCACAGCACACTATACACTTTTTGCATACTAAATCAATAAGACATGTTGCTAAAACTGGAATTCAACATCAGTTTTGCTGTACCGCTAAGTAACAGTGATTGGAATGTGTGAATTTAACACAAAAGCAACTATTTCATTTCACTGATGACGACCGCTCTACTTTTTCAGCCGTGAATATAACACCTCCCTATTTTATGTGCTCTAGCATAGGATTTTAGATTTCTCTCGTGGGTATGATGTCGATTTTCGAGCTTAATTTGTATCACGGTTGTAAAGCCATTGTGCTGTTTACGGGGTGAAATGTGGACTATACTCTCTGTTGCTGGGGGTTACTTCATATTACCGTTTCTCAGCCATTTTCGATTGGATTTCCTCTTCCCTTGTTATTTACGACACGTCATGTTATATTCTATGTAGCTTATCACGTATGTTAACCTACCTGATGGAATTACTAGTGCTTCAGCGGTAAATTGCCAACTTGTAAACATGATATAAGTCGATTGAGGGAATTTTATCTCAGGGCGTACATGCCACTTTGATGAACTGTTTGTGTCCCATGTCATCTGTATGACTTCAGAAATATTTCATCATATGACTATAAATATAGTATAGGAAAAATATCAAAGATCGAACGACGACAACTGTATGTATGTATTGAATCATTGAGTCTTCTCTTACGCAATGTACACCTAGCACATAAAGTCCCTGCTCAGGTGCTTTGAGGTTGACTAATTCAAAATATATAATCGGTACCAAAAATCTGAGATATACATTAAATTAGCAAATTTCTTCTCCGCAGTTTGATACCTCATTCAACAAAATCGAATGTATACTTTTAAAGTTATGGCGATTTCAATGACCGCGCATGCAACAGAAATGTTGCACTAGGTATAGGAATCATTGATTTGTGTGTGATTACTGTCATAACTGTGTGCTATCTGAACGAGACAGATGAATGGGTCTTTAGTGATAACCGCAATGTGCGGGACAAAGGGTGTATCTGGCTGTGAAGAATACAAGTCTTAGCTGATAAGCTGTGAGTTTTTCAGTGCGTAAATCAATAGACGGGTAAAACATTGATTTTTACCGTCTATGGTAAATCACACACAAATCAATGATTTCCTATACCTAGTGCAACATTTCTGTTGCATGCGCGGTCATTGAAATCGCCATAACTTTAAAAGTATCCATTCGATTTTGTTGAATGAGGTATCAAACTGCGGAGAAGAAATTTGCTAATTTATTGTATATCTCAGATTTTTGGTACCGATTATATATTTTGAATTAGTCAACCTCAAAGCACCTGAGCAGGGACTTTATGTGCTAGGTGTATATAGCCAATGGAAGCGAACTATGTATTCCCAGTTCATACCCATTTGGAACCATCCGTAACGATCATCAATGTTTCGGATTATTAAAAAGGCATTTAAGATTTTCAAACAATGTCATTCACCTGTTTCATGGCCTATTTCATATCCCATAACTTTTAATCAAAATGCGTGAGCACAAACCTCACACATCAATAGGTTACGCTGTTTAAAGCGTAACCTATTGATGTATTAAAATACTGCCCAACCCGTTATTATCAACACATAATAAAATATACGTTTGGACATACATGTAAATGTTAAATCAGGTGAATACTGAATGACCTTTAACGTTCGGGAACATCCACACACATGTACCGTATTATTACAGCATGTACATGCCAAACTAGTTTATTATATTTTAATCTAGTACACTTTTAATCAGGTAATCGCGCACCTTTAGTAACAAGAACTAGTTCACCATATTTGAAATTAACTTGAAACAGAAACAATTTTTTTGTGTGGAGGAATGTTGAACTAAATTAAATAATGGTATATGTCAGGCACCACTTAATACCAGCAGCTGAAGTAAAAACAAAGAATGCTTAGGGATCTATTACCCTATTTATTACCGTGAATAATATTGAGTATCACATTCCATAAATGTACGTAGAGAATATTGCCCAAACATTTGCAACTTTAGGATAATGTGAACATGTGATATTCTCCAGATTTTTGAAGCCACCTCTATCAGTGACCGATTCAAAATGTATAGATAGTAAGGGCGATTTATGAAGATGAGTTCAGATCATGTTTGATGTATTTTATATTATTGATAGATATGCAATAGTCATGATTATCATTTATATGCGCCTTCCAATATTTTTTGTGCGGCGCAGAAGATGTGCGCGTGAGTGTGTATGCGCAGAGAAGGTCAGTTCGGGCTTTTTATCAAAACAGTCTGTTATATAAATAATAATAATAATATTGAATGTCTTACTTTCGGGTGACATACACGATTATATTACACTCGCTATAAAAATATTTTTATAGCTCGTGCAATATATTCTTGTATCACCCTCAAAGCTATTCAATATTATATAAATATCTATGCAGTACAGTCATCTTAAGATGCTATAGCTCCATATTGCAGTTGATTGGTACCATTTTGTAATGTGTTCAGGGACATTCTAATTGTGATTAAAACCATAGGTTGCTGTTGAAACGATCGGAAAACGGCATGTTTCTAACTTGGGACATTGGTGGTTTGGATTTAAGGTAAACAGTAGTATTTAAAGAATGCTATTAAAGAATGCTATAAACTAAATCAGTATCATGGGTATTAATTCACTATATTTACTACATGTACTTGAATTGTGTGCAAAGAACAAAGTAAGCCATTTCTTATTTTAATTGTAGACCCTCGTCCCATTGCAGTGGTGTCGATTGAGATTGGTGCCGTCGGTTATCGAGAACGATCTTCGGTTTAGGGGACGCCACGTCACACCCACTCCCCGCTATCAAGTTTCTTACTCGGCGGCAATTCTCAAAAGTTGACAACCTGGTTGTCGGTTCACTTTACCCCCCCCCCCCCCCCCCCCCCCCCCCCCCGCCACACCGTCACATAGGAAAAACCTAGCTGCGGCACTGTGACTTATTGTCGGACACAAACGCCTTAATACTTGTGAATCCAAAAATAATCGCTGGCTACAGAAAACGTTGTAATAGCTAAATCAAAAATGCAGTTTTGCCTTTTTCCGGAAAGGTTTTACACAATTTCCGTCATTAAATAATTACGCTCTGTTCTAAAACCTGGGAAGTATGAATGATATCGTTTAATATATTTTGAATGGACTATAATTATGTTTGTAATGAAGATATATAGGATTTTACTTAGTGGAATCCATTTTGACGCATTCTTACATTTCTCGTATATGTGAATTTATCTAAATGCAATGTAGATCGACCGATACGGCATGTGGGATTAAGTTAGGATGATGTTAGCCTCCGGTAGTATATTGATCCAAACTGAGATAAATTGAAAGAGGGAAAAAAATCGGAGAGAGTTCTTTGACGCAGATAATCCCTGTGCTGGGCTGTACTGTCATATTGTCAGATAAAAAAGTTCATAATTAGCTAGTATGTCATTTAACTAATATTACTACTAGGTGTGTGTAGGCTAATTACCGAAAAATCATACGCCTTTCATGTTCACCATCCATTTTTTGACGTCAATTGATTATAGTGACCAACCTTACTTTCCGTTGCTCTCAATTTAATTTCCATCGGTGCTTATACGAATGGTGAAAGATGATGCAAAATATTACTTTGGTGCATATATGAATGAGCCACACGTACTGGTTCTGCATGAACACAATAGTCATTAGCCAGAGAAAAACTTTGATACAGATGCGTGTTTGCAGGTTATATACATTATAATGTTAAAGTATAATCTAAGAGAGACAAAAATAAATAAATACGATCCCGCAAGTGCATGTCATCATATCACGATAAGAATCCCCCGAGACGTAAAGTCTTTCAATTGTTTTATAAATTATAAAGGTGCTTTTGTTCTGTCTTCAATCAGACACTTGTAATCGGATACTCATAGAATATCTTGTTCGATACGGCTCCGCTGACTACGATAAAACCTGAAGCGTATGATAGTGCTGAGAGCAGACAACAATATGAAGAGAAGTCGAGCTTCATTTGGTACTGTATACATATAACATTTTCTAATGCATATATGAACAAATTAAATTTCTCTTTATTTCATTACGCATACTATTTTTGACGTTATTTGACACTTTGACATAGATTTATTAAGTCTATCTGCATGCACAATATATCATCATCATAGTGTTATTTACCAAAGGAAGTGACAGAATATCTCTAAACGTTGTACTTAAAATTGAGCGTGACCATAAACAACAAGGTAAAGTATTTTCAGAGAGAAATAAGCAAAATGCCTATTTGCTTCTATATCCGAAATGTCATGGATATTATCATCACGTTGGATCAAAATGTCAGGTTACATTTTGTTGCAATGATTAAAGATATTCATTTCAAATTGGGCAATTTGAAGAATCATGAATAAAGGTGTGTTTAAAATCGTTCGGGCATAAATATAGGTAAATACTGGTAGGGGTTATCTTGTTATGAATGTTAACGATTGGCTAGGTGTGCCCATTATATAGTACCATGTTTCCATTGTATATACAGCCATTGCAGTATGTGAAGGGTTATTCCTTCGGGGAGTTATGTAAATTGATGCCAATTGATAATCTCTTTGATAATGAACGACCACAAGGCATAACAGACTAGACATGTCATAACACATACTGCAATCACAACACACATTACCGATGCAACGACGGTGCCTGGACTCGTTCACGACTCTTAAGACTGCATAATTTATCAATCAAAGTGGGTTAATGGCTGAAGTTAGAATCTAGTCTAGTTGCAACGTTTATAAATCGATTGCTCTTATTTTGGAAGGGATTACAGCACATGTGATACTCATGTCAACAATGTAAATTTATGAATAATGTCTTTTTTTGTTGACCGTATGTCACGAGCGAATGACAAATGACACGGATGAACACCCACATTTCCAAAACGGCGGGCCCACGTTAGCTCTAATCGCTAATATGTGACAGGACCTTTATATGCGCGATCTTCATTCATCGGTTTATCAGAACAGATGACGGGTGTTATTGAACATTTTTTGTAGCAAAACATGAAAGCATCCTTTGCTATACCTCGATGCTTCCTAGATGTTTGTGATGATCAAATCTGAAAGTGTATTAGCGCTTAGGCAACCCGTTTTAGATAGGAATAAACCTACACTCGTACACTTCGTGGTATTGAGATAAAAACAGGATGACAAAAGAGTGCAACATTATTTCACTTGAGGGTAACTCATTTTGACACGTTCTTACATTCTGTTAGATGTGAATGTACCTATAGGTAATGTAGATGACCGCTCTTGCATTTGGGGTTGAAGACGGTGTAAGCCTGCGGCTGTATATTGATCCTATCTGGCGTTAACAAAATTGGTGAGAAATCTAAGAAACTAAAACAAAATATAATTGGATAAACAACAAACATCCTTTTGGAACTCCCTGTAAATACATAATCATCCAATTTGCTAGATTATAGGTCATATTAGTTGGGACATTGAAAATCAACTTGACGTCCTACATTTACTGAAGTAAATTCATGAATCTTGAGGTGGTACTTAGACCCTCGTTCCGCGAAAAAGTATGGGGGTTACCCCTCCTATATTTTACTATTATGCTCAAAAGTCACTCATGACTCGCCTACCGGCTCTAGGATATCGTTGAATTACTTTTTTTGCTTTCCACGGGTTAGTGAGAAGAAGTAGATAGTTAAACAGGTTTTTTTTCTCTTCATATTCTGCAAGGAAAACAAAAGCGATTTGAGACGTGCCACTTGTCCCTCAAATATAATTTGACATCGCAAAACCACAGACAAGGTATGACACTGAGAAGAATTGTAGTTGAAAACCGTAAGGGGAAGTAAATCTTTTAAGTGCACAGAGTAAGTAAGTATAGATATATTCCAAACATGCAATTGGATCTTAACAATGTAGAGGGATGCTCTATTGACTTTTGAGGACAACGTAATGGCGAATTTGGCACATTTAAATTGAGACCTCTCCACTTTCGCAAGCAAGTGGCTTCCAAAAAACCCACCAATATATATATATATATACCGAAACAAATAATCGCTACAAATGTGGTATCATTGTAAAGATAAACACATCATTTGGTTATTGATGTGCAACATGCTATGAGCAAATAACGACACGTACGAAAGATAGAGGGTTTTATTGTTATAGTTATCGCCCTGAGGTAATTCAGCAAGTTTACTAAGGACATATTGACGAAAAATGGACAGATCGATGAACATAAATATGACTAAAGTTGATGACAATAATATAAAGTTAACAAACCGTATTGACGTCAATCCGTAGATCTGAGAACATGACTATCGACCCACCTAACTATTCGCTTATAAATTCAACTCTTTTGTAAGTGTAATTTAAAATAAAAAGGCTACTATATACAAACTGAATCATGATTCAGAGTAATGAAAATATGTACATTAATTATTATACGAAATCTAATCTAAAAGAATATATCTAAAAGAAAATATCCAGTTCCAGTATTGTATGTGATCGCGTCACGATACTAATCCATCGAGACTGTAAGTCTTTCAATTATCTTTCTACATTGCTTAGATATTTAAATAAAGGGGTAAAAAAAAAGCAAGTCCCCCCGAAAATGTGATCACGTTTGTTTGCATAACTTTACACACAATCAGACGTTTTGAGAGATTAAAAAGCAAAAATACTTGGCTACCCATAGAAAGTTTCTCCATTTCAATATCATTATTACTTATTACCAAAATAGTCACATTTCACAAAAATACGAGTTTGTGTGCATAAATCCACACACAATTAGGCGTTTTGAGAGATTAAAACCTTTACAAAAAGGGACAAATCTTGGCTACCTACACAAAGTTTCCCCTTTTTCAATACCATGTTTACTTTTCCCCCAAAAAATGATGTTTTCCGAAAAGTGGCATTTTTTAACGATACAGGGAAGTTATTGACTTGAATGGTGGACACTATTGGCTAGTCGTGTATGAAATAAAATCATTTTATTCTTGATTTCAAATAAGGACCAGCTAAAGAAAGAAAAGACTTACTTTTAATTGAAAATAAAGACAATTGAAATTAATTTTAAACAGCACCTGTAGACTTTTTTTTGTCACTTCCTTGCCACTGTTTCTGAAAACATCATTTTGGGGAAATGTGACTATGTTGGGAAAAGTAATATTGATATTGAAATGGGGAAACTTGCTATTGGTAGCCAAGTGGTTTTGATTTTTATAAGTGTTTACATCTCTCCAAACGTCTTATTGTGTGTAGAGTTATGCAAACAAACGTGATCAAATGTTAGGGGACTTACTTTTTTTTTACCCCTTTATGTTGGAAAGGTAATGGACAGGTAATGTTCAGATAACATCTTTATAAGCAGTGGACAAGTATCGAACAATAATTGTGTACGTATTTTCAGAATTGTATAAATTATATAATGCTGAGAGCAGTTATCATCATTGAAGATTCATTGATTTATTTACATGGTACGTGTGTCTACGTACACTCGTCTGTCAATTTACCGTTTGAGCTTAATCGTATTGTAAACAAATCATACTCATGTTTAACATATGACCAGGATGAATTGTCACCACTAATCAATTATATATTTCGTTTAGATAAACGCAGTTGATGAATGCATTGACTTAGAAAGCGTTTTATATTGTTGGTTTTATTACCTTACGCTTTTCTGATTTCAATCTACGTAGGGTCGTCGATTACACGGCAAGTGTCAATGCCCCGGTCAATACATTTAAATAGAATACTAGATTATACAAGAAACAAAGGAAAATAATTGTTCAGATAATGGGGAGCGAGAAACAGCATAGGTAAATAAAGGCAGCAGATGTTTGGAGAAAGTTAATACATTGCAATTTTTAATGTTCATCTTGAATTCTGAAGTAAATTAATTAAAATTAAAAAAAATCAACATGACATTGTGTCCCTTTTAAGTATTTTCATCGTGATCTTTGGAGTTAACCGATATTTTCCAAACCATAATCTTAGGATCATATACATGTACGCACATTGCCATTTATTCGTACCAAGATGCAAGACTCATCCGCCATTGTCTGCCAAATCAAGTCTTTATTCGAAATCAATTAGATTCACTTCAGATTATTGAGAATTTCAAAGAGTAGCTACAACAGACATGCAGGGATCATACACATATTTGCATTCACGCAAGTAAAGAGAGATTTGTTGCCCAAGTGACTGTCTTGATACAGAGACTGTTCATCCCTAAAATGACAACCGCTCTACTTTTCTCTGCCTGGAATACAACACCTCTGGATATATGTGTTCTAGCAAAGGGCTTTTGAGACTTTATCTCCTCAGTCCAATTTAGATTGTCGGGTTCAATTGACTTGGTGGTTGTGAATCCATCGTTCTGTTTTTTAGGTGTAAAGTGAACTCAAGACAATAACACCGAAGGTTATACAGTCGGTTGTTTATCCATCACGGATTAGATTTTAATCTATACTATACAGGTCCTCTGTGACATAGTGAGATTATACTCTATACCATATAGGTCCTGTGACATAGTGATATATTACTCTATATTATTCAGGTTCTGTGACATAGTGAGATTTTACTCTATACTATACAGGTCCTGTGACATAGTGATATTTTACTCTATACTATTCAGGTCCTGATAGTGATATTTTACTCTATACTATACAGGTCTTGTGACAAAGTGAGGTTTTACTCTATACTATACATGTCCTGTGACATAGTGAGATTCTACTCTATACTATTCAGGTCCTGTGACATAGCGAGATTTTACACTATACTATACAAGTCCTGTGACATAGTGAGATTTTACTCTATACTATCGTACAGGTCCGGTAACATAGTGATATTTTACTCTATACCATTATTCAGGTCCTGTGACATAGTGAGATTTTACTCTATTACTATACATGTCCTGTGCCATAGTGAGATTTTACTCTATACTATACAGGTCCTGTGACATAGTGAGATTCTACTCTATACTATACAAGTCCTGTGACATAGTGTGATTTTACTCTATACTATACAAAGTCCTGTGACAGTGAGATTTTACTCTATACTATACAGGTCCTGTGACATAGTGAGATTCTACCCTATACTATACAAGTCCTGTGACATAGTGAGATTTTACTCTATACTATACAGGTCCTGTGACATAGTGAGATTCTACTCTATACTATACAAGTCCTGTGACATAGTGTGATTTTACTCTATACTAGACAAGTCCTGTGACAGTGAGATTTTACTCTATACTATACAAGTCCTGTGACATAGTGTGATTTTACTCTATACTATACAAGTCCTGTGACAGTGAGATTTTACTCTATACTATACAGGTCTTGTGACATAGTGAGATTTTACTCTATGCTATGCAAGTCCTGTGACATAGTGAGATTTTGCTCTATACTATACAGGTCCTGTGACATAGTGAGATTCAACTCTATACTATACAAGTCCTGTGACACAGTGACATTTTACTCTATACTATACAGGTCCTGTGATATAGTGCGATTCTACTCTATACTATACAAGTCCTGTGACATAGTGAGATTTTACTCTATACTATACGGGTCATGTGACATAGTGACATAGACATTTTGAATGTCTCTGTGTGATGCTACCATGTTACCTGACAATCCTAGAGGCTTAATGTTCCAAAATGAAAGAATGCCATATTGTCCTTTGTTTTTATATATTTTCTATCGTTACGTTGTTCATTGATCCTAAGATAGGTAGTATTTATAAGTGTTTTTTAATTTTAATTTTGTATATACGTACCGGAAATTCATTTTATACTAAATAATAAAGGAAATGACGGAACAAGGAGAATCAATGTACAAAGGGGTTATTCACTTCTAGCTAGACAGAATAAAAACACACAGAGTAAGAAATTTAAAAAGTTTTTATTCACATATGCTATAGTTACTTTGTTCTGTGCACGTACGTATGTACATGTACAAATATTTGAGTAAACAGTTTCATTTCGATTCTTATCGCGATGAATTGTACAAAACGTGAGGGAACATGATAGATGCTGGCTGGAGCAATAATAATAGCGAATATACTTTACAGTCTTTATTCATATATTATATAGAACCGTCTTTCTAATAGGACGGAGGCATCCCGATATACTTGAACGGAAGACGCTTGTTGTGCATCTCTGGTTAATAATCTGCTCTATACCTTTATTATTGAATGCTTGATAGGTTATGTCCCGAAGAAGTTGATAATTGAATAGGAACTAAACACGTGCATTTCTCCAAGGCATCAAAAAGCAATTAATTCTTTACTTCACTAATTGAAGTGTAAAGCCCTTGTTACCCCGGAAGAGATCGTTTTCACGTAAAGATTTTGTTAATAAAAACTGTGTAAACAGTCGATGACCATGGATAGATGTGTGATGGTTACTGTCATGACTGTAACAATCAACTCTTTCATACCTTTTAAATAAATGAGAACAAGCTCAGAACACATTGCCTGCATAATTATACATGAACATAATATTATGGTGACAAACAAGTACTTACCAGTTAAAAATTAATAATTATATGAGGGTCATTCAATAAGTTTTACCTCCTACCTCATAATTTTGCTATTGTATAAGCCAGTCGTATAAAATATTCAACAATTGTAGCTTTGAATCTCAGCTAAAAATTTCATAGTAAATTGGTCTGAGTACTTTTTGTACGTTTCTAGTTATTACAATGCAATACGTACCTATAGGTCAGTTAAAACCGTTCTAAAATACAGATATCTCTTGAACAGACTATAGAAAATAAAAGACATTGATTTTCTTGGAGAAAAATACCCTCTAATTAGCCAGAACTAGACCATAGCAGATGTTCACCTACCCCAGAGAACCGCTGTAAAAGTCATATTTGCTTTTCATAAGATTTAAGAGATCTTCAATATACAGGACTATATGGAGGGATTACAAGTATATATAAGTGATAATTTCCTACCACTGACTACCTGATTGACTATTATAAAGGTTACAAATAAGTAAAACTCCTAAAATGACTAACATGTTAAGATTTAACATCCGAGGCATCACTGCGCCTTGCAACAACGAACATTTGATTGAATAGCAATATTTCAGTATGCTAAAGGCGAGCGATACATCGAGTTGATATTATACTATTCGCAAGCCTACAAAGGTTAATATTGACAACCATCGAGTCTATACGTGATAATACAGGATTACATTCAAAAATCATCCATTGTTTTCTATTTTCAGTAATTAAATCGTACAGTTATATCTTATCATACAATACGGAGAGAAAACCTAAAAAACATATACTTATCTTTGAATAAGTTCATCAGGATTGTAGATTGAAATGTTTAAAATGTTTTGTTTACAAATCCAAATATCTACTCACGACTAGACAGTTTCGTCTTCCCGTTCGGAAGACTTCTTCGGTAGTGACTTGATCCACTTGTTTTTCCCACTCTGGGGTCTTCCGAACGGGAAGACGAAACTGTCTAGTCGTGAGTAGATATTTGGATTTGTAAACAAAACATTTTTAACATATACTTATCGTTAGTGTAATTTTCCGTTTCCGTCATCCAAAATCTCTCACTGGCTTGGATTGCATCATAACAAAAGTAAAACAGATATCAGTTATCATTTACTACCACAGATGTCATGAGGCTCCCATTCATATGAGCAATGTTATGAGTGAGGAGGTAGAACTTATTGAATGACCCTCGTATATACATGGTAACTGGCCGTTTCATGCCCATCAACCACACAGATCGGCGGCAATCATCAGAGTCGCGTATATCTAATTATAAAATATAGTCAAAAATACAGCATAAGAATTATTGACACATGCAAGTGTTAATAACAAAATCTATAAGTGTGAAGATGAAAGTCAATCACCAATATTGAGATAGTCCGTAATGGTTGTAAAGGTGAAAGTTAATCCTTGGATTAGGTAATCACTTATCAGTCACAACTGAATATGAAAGAATATAATAATGGAAACAATAGTCAATAGGTGAACATAATATTATATACAAATGTCGGGAGAATAGTATATGAATATGTGAACTACATAAACAAATACGTTTAAACAGGTTTTGATTTGCAAAAAGTAAATGCCATTTAATTGACCATACGATATATGTCTACATATAGGTATTACTTTCGATAATATTACTTTTGATATGTTTACATCGTAGCCGTATAGCATATGCCTCAACAAGGTGCAGACGAACACGCGGTGGCGTCCTTCTCTATACCGTTATTTTATGTTTTGCCCCAAGTTACATTAATGATCGATTTAAACTCAAGTTTGAGCTGTATGTATGTGCATTTGAAATAACATCACGCGTGTCTTTTCAAATCCCACGATGAGTGTTATACCAAGGTCGAGACAAATCATGATTGTAAACACATCTCTCGAACACGTCGAGGTAAGACGTTGTGGCTGTATAAACTTGATCTATAAGCAATAGCTTTATACTATACGCGCATTCTTAGACAATTACATTTTGCGAAACAGAACATCGGCTCCGTTCAATTTTGTGTAAAATAGCCTGAAGTCCGAAACAAGTATCTTTCGCCGTTATTTTGGCTTAAACTACAGACAAATCATGCAATACGCATTTGAATTACGTTAAAGCAAAGACAATCGGACTAAAGGTTTATGTTGGCTTGAGAGATGTCAGTGAGTCCTTTCTTACAACTTAAAAAGGCTATAGTAAATAATGTGCCATCCGAAAAAGACTTGGCTTGGCGTTAAAAAACCTTTTTGGTTTGTTGTCCGAGTTCCTTTATGGACGATCATTTTATACATACATACATACACCCCTACATACAGGTGTCAGATGTTGGTTCTTTATCTGCCCACATCAGACAACACGTAACAAAAATTGAAATGAATGATGTGAGAAAAAAAGGTTAACGGATGTTCCATCTACAACTGAATTTTACATGTCATGTTTTAACGTGACATGACATGACATGACATGAAATCTGACAATTTCATGATTAGAGGCCTATAACATAGCATTTTGTTGTGCTGCTTTATACACCTATCAGTTGTAAGACGCACTATACGACCCCCGGGAGTGGTGCGTCACTTTACCAAGGTGCGTCAACTTCTCATGTACCATGACGCACCCTGTGTCAAAAAAACGACGGACCATTGCCATCCAAATACGCACCCTCAATCAATTTTTGGACGCACCATTGGTGGATTCTGACGGACAATGACGACGCACCCCGTCGTCAGATATCGTTGACTAAACTGGATAAAACACGATTCACGGGGGATCTGCCCTTATTCGATGTTATCAACCCTGGCCCTCGAATAATTATATAGACCCCGGACCGGGATCGGGATGGACGGAACCAAGAGGAGAACTTTTATATGCACAATAATGTCTGACTGGTCTAAAACTGATTACCATAAACGTCAGAATGATGATGAAATAATTTCGAGAACATTTCCCATTCTGCTTCGACCCGTTCAGTGGCGTAACCAGGAGGTGGGGTGGGTGGGTGGGGTGGGTGGGGTGGGGTGGGGTAAGGGGCATCCTTCATCCCTGGTTATATATGTAGGCTTGCGCCTATTACAATAAACGGGAGGTAAGTAGACAATTGGGTTCTCGAAAGTGTATTTTAACCAAAATTGGGTTCTCGAAAGTGTATTTAAACATTTGAACTTCGGATTGGAAATTACACCTTCTATAAACCATCAAAGAATTTAAGGGGGCATTTAAAAATACCAAAAACATTTTTGATTTAATCAATACCACCCATATACTTCGAGAAAAGGCACCCCAAAAGGCGGCATATACACGTATACCGCAATTGTGATAAGTCCCCCGGCCCCCCCCCCCCCCCCCCAACCCCCCAAATGAAATTACAAACTCGATGTAAACCTTTGTATACTAAAACAAATGAGTCAGATATGCCCCCCCCCCCCTGATGACCCCCACATGCGATGCCCTAAATTTGATTAAATTTGCATGGATAACACGGGTGATTACGAGTGCTTCCCCCGGTAGTATAGTCTCGGGCCAAGACTGAATACTCCATCCATCGGCGGGTAGGACGATAGCAAGCGACTGCGCAGAGCAATTGGCGATGATCGAGTGATTTCAGGCATTTTAGAACATGCGGTATATAATATCGGAGTATTAAAGTGGAGCCTGGTTGGCGGTATCAAGGAGTTATGTGGTATAGTAGGCCTATAGCGTATATTTAAAGGTCGTATTTTGTTGTTCGTAAACAGATGTACACTGTGACGCACCCATGTAAAGTGACGGACTTTTATGCACCCTCCGTCATTTTTTTGACTGACCAAAGGCTGCCACTGACGTACCCTCCGTCAAAAATTATTGGTAAACGACGCACCCACGACGCACCTCTCCCGGGGGTCGTATAGTGCGTCTTACAACTGATAGGTGTATTACACTGACATACCATCTTTACATTATGCATCATACTGTATGCGCAACTAAATTAACATCGCTCAAAATAGAATATTATTAAAAATACCGTATTTAGTTGATTCATCCACGTCTAAAACTATCCATTTAAACAAACTGTTCCTGGGATCGTTTCATGTGTTTCGTAGATCCATTGACGGGTTAGAATTGCCAAATGCGTCATTCAAACACGATGATAACGATAGCAGGTTAACGATCTCAATATGCCTGTGTACATGTCCAACTATATACTCAAACCTGTCTAAAATACATGTTTCGACCTAGCAGAATTACATGAAGGATAAACCCTATATGGTTACAGGCTAGGTGTAGATGTAGGGCGTCATGCGCCATTTTCGAATGGCTCAGAGAGTCTACACGGTTTATCGTATTCGTAATATCCAAGTATTACAATTGGTAAATTAACAGAATGCACAAAACATGGTTGTTTATACAATTACCCATGTCATCGGCCCCTGGCCCTATAGAAGTGTTGTTATAATACGGTATAGGTTAAAATCCCCGCAGGACATTTTCGAATACATGGTCTAGATATTTGTATAATCATGGACGCAGTGTCTTCTCATCTTGGAACCCACACATCGGAAATATGTACATACACGATCGGCCTTGTACGGTTTTACTAAATATCAGCATTTGTAAGAAGAGACTTATCAAATCAATGCCAACATGTTCTCCAAACCCCACTGGTTTTAAATAATACATTACCATATGTTGTGAACATTAAAGACATACAACGTATTGATTTATTTTTACTGCTGAAAATATGTTCACGTGACTGCGTGAGATTACTCACTTTTAGGCAGATGGATAACGTGTTTCAAGGTTTGAAATCGAAACAGTTGGCTGGCTATTTGGTCACCCTTCTCACAATATGAAACCTATGCAAGACGTGAGGCTACAACAATCCGTTGAATTGCTTTTGCATTCTATGAAAAAAGAATTAAAGAATAATGTTCTTCGTATGTTTGTTTCTATACTTTGTAGACGTCATCCCTACTTAATCCTATTCTAAGGTGACGTCAATTATAGTTACATATTCGATTTTATAACTTATGAAATCATACAGGACATCAAAACTTCAGTGAGTTTAATGGTTGGCAATTTCCGAATAGAACTGTTTTTGTATAACTATTTGAACATCAGTACGCTTCTTTCGCGTTTTACTGTCATAAAACATTTTTGAATTTGGCCGCAGATATTTTAAATAATAAACGAGAAAAGGCACTGTGATTTGTTTGCCCCTTTTTTGTTGTTTACATTGAGTTATAATTACTGCCTCGCGGACATAATTTCAATATCCCCTAAGTTGCAGTAAATATTAAGATACTATGTTCCATACAAAAGTGTCGGTGCACATTAGTCTGTAACAGATCACGTCCTAACTGTTTTGACTGTAGAAGTATTCTCTTTTATCAAGGCAGTATTTCATTTCACCTAACGTAACGTCAAATATCTCACAAACTATTAAACTGACCGCCATTCATACGTGACGGTGTAGTAAAGGTACTCATCTGAAAAGACCCTAACAGAAAGTCTATGATCAAAACGAAAGAAATCTTAGTTGTACCGTTATTCGGATCTACTTATGCTATTAGGTTACGTTGATTAAGTTGGTTGGTCAAGGTGGCATATAGAATCTACGAATATTATTATCTATTTTGAAACAATACGTATTACCAAAATAAATAACTATTTTGTTGTTGATAAAATAGAGAAAAATATGTTCAACGCTGTTCAATTATATATCAATTTTGTTTAAATCGTGGTATGAAAGATTTCCCCCTGTTTTTCCCTAATGTGTAGCCCTTAATTAGCCGGAAGCCTTATTTTCATTTAATCTGTCTGTCGTTGATAATTCGTATTTACGTACAGATACAGACGCCTATCATATTATGAACATATCCAAGGTATCTTAAATTAGAATTTAAATAATCCTTTGGTTGGCTTGTGCCATATGATACAGCTCTTTTAAATGAAATGTGCGAGTGTTTATATTCACACAAAAAACTGGGTCATTTGTGTGAAATCCATAAGGGATTTTTGATTAGTGTATATTATAAATGTCATAAACTCTGCGCATCGAACTTGGGTTGTTGTTGTGATTGCATCAGGTTATAAAGGCATCTCCCTTTCCTGCAACTGATACTTATTTTACATCAAGGTTTCTATATATCTACATGTTTGCAATAAACGAAAGTGTTATCTGCTGCAGATATTCCCCACGTACAAAGAGCTGCAATTTCCCATTGCGACAATCATGTTAATACAAAACACACCGTACCATTGTTTCTCAATTCGATATCCATACCCGTATCTCCTAACCAGTGGCGTAGCTAGGTTTTTTCATATGGGGAGGGGGGCAAGAAATGATAGTGAAACGACAAGATGGATCTGACTAAAACAATGCGCGCGTAGCGCGAGAAAATTGTTGACGATACACTTATTTTTTGCTATGAATGGGGTACATTTTTAGCTCTAAACAAGCTTGTACCCACAGATGTTTTATTTTGGGGAAACATGTGAGTGTAGCGCGCGAAAAATGTCCATCTGTTTACTTTTGACCATCATAATTCCATCATTCCTCTTGTCAAATAAAACGACAGTGCAAATCTCAACCGACACGAGAGTAAAAATGGGGGCCCCTCGCCCCACCTCTGGCAACGCCCCACCTCCTAGCACCTGTTGGAACTTATTTTAGACTATATTTGAAAACATGTAGCTCGCAATATGACGTGTCTAGTAGTTTGCCAATATACACGTATAGCGAGGGTTGCATTGAATATGTAGGACGCTCAGTACATCTTACCATAGACTGATTACAGATATTCTCCACGTACAAAAAGCTATTTCCCATTGCGACAATCTTGTTAATACAAACACATCGTACCATTGTTTCTCATTTCGATCACCTTACCCGTATCTCCTAGCACCCGTTGGAACTTATTTTAGACTACATTTCAAAACATGTAGTTCGCGATATCACATGTCTAGTAGTTTGCCAATAACACGAATAGCGAGGGTTGCATAAAAAATGTAGGACGCTCAGTACATCTTAGTATAGACTGATTACAGATATTCTCCACGTACAAAAAGCAATTTCCCATTGCGACAATCTTGTTAATACAAACACATCGTACCATTGATTCTCATTTCTATCACCTTACCTGTATCTTCTAGCACCCGATGGAACTTATTTTAGACTATATTTCAAAACATGTAGCGCGCGATATCACGTGTCTAGTAGTTTGTCAATATACACGGATAGCGCGGGTTGCAAGTATGCGTCTTTAGGGTATATGCGATTCGTACGGTAATTTTTTCATATTTCGTTTTACCTATACTCCTCGCAAAATCAACAATATGGACAGAACCTAAAAGCCCTCATTCTCAATGTCCTCCTCGACATCGACATTACTTCGATGGTAATGATCATTGAATATGCATGCCCACCAGTGCACACCCAGCCATTATGGTATATATGGTATATACACGAGTTAACCATTTTTTAAAAAGTCACAATACAATCATTGATTTGAATCACTAAGCGATTGCATGAAGGGGGGGGGGGGGGGGGGGGGGGGGGGGTGTTTGACTTTTCACAAAAATGCGTAACATTTTACTCTGGTTGCCATGGTAACCACACAGAGCCAGTGATTGCTAATTTTAATCACTGCAAAGGTTTCACCGATGTTAAAATATATTCCACAAACTTGAAATTAATATCCATGTGAGGTTTCAGATAATTATGATATGATACTAATTGTAACAAGTCCATCTCCATATACATGTATGGCCATGTGTTTTGAACTCGCCACCCAAAAAGGGTGGTGGCGTTGCATTTTTGGTGACGAATCATCCATCTCTCTCTATTAACTCAACAACTAAATGTGGTAGAGCTATGGTTGAGGTGTCATGTGAAAGCCTATTTATCTAGCTACATTGTGTGAATAAATCAGGTATTTCTATAAATGTTTGGCTGAGATATGATTGATTATGTTGTGAAAGTCAGGGGTGGTGGCGGTGGCGGCGGCGGCGGTGGCGGCGGCGTTGTGTACAATCTCTATGGGGAATATAGAAAATGTTCCCAATTCTACGTTCAATTTACTATAACTCCTCATCCCTGTATGGTACAAACATGATTTTGCTCTCATTTTATAGATTATTTTATATTCTATAAGATTTCGTTTCACCAAACTTGACAACTATTATGTAACAATTGTAATCATGAATCGATTGCATTGTCCTTGGCTTTTTCCCTATTCGCTACACAGTGAACTTGCCCTAATTCATCGGTTTTACATACATGACTATAACAGAAAAAAATGTTTAACCGATGATAGCAAAATTATACATTTTTGGAAAGCTCTCAAATAGGGGAATTCAAAAATGCCGTTTAAATCAAGATAGGGTGCATACCCCCAAAAATATACTTGTAAACTCTAATAAATATGAAATTTAAACGTTTGTGCTCATTTACATCTCGATATAGTATATTTCAACATGTTTACCATTGACAACTATTATGTTCTGATGGGTAATTGCATGAGGAACTTAAATATTCACAGTAAAATTATGATTGGGATAGGTATAATAATATTTTTGAGCTTAAATCAAAATATGAAGAAAAAAAATCGATATTTTTTGAACATTCTTAATCACAACATGTTACCATTAGGTCTTATCTAAATTCCAATAGCATATTTGGATTTCTTGTGAGATTATCGTTCAGAAAATAAACAAATAGTCATTGCGATATGCTAATTCGAATCTCAGATGGCGTAAAATGTAAAAATCTGGACATGCAACGGTAAGGGTGGCGAGTTCAAAACACACGGCCGTATATATTTTAATATTGCCACTCTGGTACTTCGGACTGTTTTCATGAATAAATTATTAATTTGCAATCGATAAGGATTAAAGAACATAATTATTGACTGGCATTAAATATCAGACATATTATTCTTTTATCTTGCGATTTACGAGAAGTAAATAAACACATCTATGTCCAAAACCTCTTGCTTAAGGAAATATATTTGAATGCAAAATTTAAAAATAAAATAAAATATCACGCAATTGCATAAATCTAGCACGAATTATAATTTCAAAACCTTAAACTCGGTCGTTACCCAAATCACAAACATATCCGATTCAGTATCTCATGGAACGCAGTTTACATCGTATACAACCACAGGAAATAGACGACTTATGTTTAGCAAAACAGCTTTTGGTATTGTAAAGTATTTCCAAAGCAAGTTGTGCAACGTTTGGATGTGTATACACAAAAAACCCGAGGACATCGAAGATGAATATTAGTCATATACCACTATCGACAACGATTGTAATTAATGATATCGTGATTTGATTTGAATAGGTATTGAAATACAGCTAGTATCAACCTTTTGTTGTGACAACGAGCCCTCTGGTAATCAAAAGCAATTGACCTAAATATGAAGAGTAAGGTGAAAATAAACACCTACATTATTTGGTAAGATCAATATCACATATAGCCTCGATTAGATGTGGAGTGAAATTTGATCTTCAATTCTTGACGAGGGTATCCAAGAAAGGGTTTTCAATTTAGTGTATTGCTCGGGTTATTCTAATAGTGGAGCGAATATGTAACAAAATATAGCCAAGATATTCACTTATGGCAGAAAGTATGAACATTGGCTTATAGGGGGTGTTTTGATGCGCTGATTTCAAACAATGGAGTTCAAAATGGCCGCCATTCAAGATTTATACCTCGAGATTTCACGAATATGTTTTCTATAAAATGTTGCAGCGTTTTAGATGGATTGGGTGTGCACAATTATTGCACTTTGTTAATTCCACAAATATCTCTAAAGTCACTCTTATTTGAAGGTTTTTGTCAACTATTCATTATGATTTTGTTTCTAGTATCATCTGCAAGTAGACCTATACATAATTTTGTTGAGAAACTTGCATATCAGTTTTGTGTGGTTTCCATGGAAACCTTTTAAATGGCGGTCTGGTGAATATGTCAAATAATTTCACATATCTTAACCAATCTACTGCTTGTATAAGACACTATCGGCCGAGTGCACCAATGGCGAGTAGCTGAAGAATGGCGCTACCTCGCTAGTAATTGAGGCGTAACAATACAATTTGAGAGCACCAAACCGGGGTAAGCTACTAGGATAGTAACTTGCGAATAATTTACGCTAAATCTTATACCTGACCGGACATAAGAGTAAGTTGGAGCATAACGTTATGCTGCTGCAACAATCGATGCTAAGAGGTTTGCAAGGTGTACCTGACATAGTTATATCGAGGAAATAGGTCACTTTAATCAAAACATTTTGCTTGTCATTATTATACGGCCATGTGTTTTGAACTCGCCACCCTTCCCGTTGCATGTCCAGATTTTTACATTTTACACCGTCTGAGATTCGAATTAGCATATCGCAATAACTACTTGTTCTACCCCATAAAAAGTATATATTTTCTGAACGGTAATCTCACAAGGAATCTAAATGTGTGATTGGAATTTTCATAAGACCTAATGGTAACATGTTGTGATTAAGAATGTTAAAAAAATATCGATTTTTTTCATATTTTGATTAAAGCTCAATATTTTTTTTATTCCTATCCCAATCATCATTTTACTGTGCATATTAGTTCCTCATGCAATTTACCCATCAGAACATAATGGTTGTCAAGGGTAACTTGTTGAAATATACTATATCGGGAAGTAAATGAGCACAAACGTTTACATTTCAAATTTATTAGAGTTTACACATATATCTTTTTGGCTATTCACCCTATCCTATTTTAAGCAAGATTTCTAAATTCCCCTATTCGAGAGCTTTCCAAAAATGTATAATTTTGCTGTAATCGGTTGAATAATTTTGTTGTTATAGTCATGTATGTAAAACCGATGAATTAAGTTTACTGTGTAGTGAATAGGGAAAAAGCCAAGGACAATGCAATCGATTCATGATTACAACTGTTACGTAAGAGTTGACACGTTTGTTGAAACAGAAACTTATATATAGAATATAAAACAATCTATAAAATGAGAGCAAAATCATGTTTGTACCATACAGAAATGAGGAGTTATTGTAATTTGAACGTAGAATTGGGAACATTTTCTATCCCATAGAGATTGTACACGACGCCACCGCCACCGCCGCCACCCCTGACTTTCGAAATATAATCAATAATATCTCAGCCAAACAGTTATAGAAATATCTGATTTATTCACACAGTGTAGCTAGATAAATAAGCTTTCAAATGACACCTTAACCATAGCTCTACCACATATAGTTGTTGAGTTAATAGAGAGAGATGGATGATTCGTCACCAAAAATGCCGCCACCTTTTTTGGGTGGTCAGTTCAAAACACATGGCCATACATAAGTTAAATAAAGTATTCAAGAGATAAATGATAGAAAAATAACTAAATTATAAAAATATAAACGCGTGGACTTTTATAGTGGATAAATAATTGACATAATTACGGTTTTTATTAGTCCCATCTAATCAAAAGCGACTTTGTCCTCAAGAGGTGCCGAACTTTGCGTTTTGCATTTGGTTGGAATATTTCAGAGGGGGATGGCCACTAAATTGCCCTGCCTCGGCCCCTTGCGGAATATAACCCTAAAGTGGTTTTGAGCTGTGCGCCTTGGTGTTCTATCTTAAATTTTGTGATTGGCCATATTAATATTCATGCCCGATATTCGTCCAATTGGGTGGCGCGTTTTATTGGGTTGGGTCAATGTCTGGTTGGTCACGTTGCATGGTGAAAATTTAAGCCTGCTAATTGTGCACACATTTTTGATGAAAATCTCACGGATTTTCGCGAATTGCCTGATTATCATCAAGGAGGATGTTTTCCTAATTTGCTACAGCCGCGTATCCGAGCCGTTTTTGGTCGTAAATATGAGGATTGGCTTAGAAAAGTTGAAATCCGAATCCTGGGTCAGCGGCAGCAAGACGTAATTGGACTTTGGTACACTATGTAATGCAAGGTACGCGAGCGAGTGCTGCGGTACTACATACAGGCTATACAGCCTATACAGGGGACACAGAGCTTGTTTTTCTACGAACGAGTGAAGTACATGTGAAGAGGAGAAGCATGTCCTCGGGGAATTCAGCGGCTATTAGGGAAGGGAAAAAGCCAGTGGCATAAATGAGATTGGATCAAGACTATTCTTTTCTCATGTCTGAAGGCTGACAGCAAAATTGTTAACTTTATTTGTTGGGAGTGGCTGTTTTTAATAATAATTCAACCAGCATGCTTATATAGGCTTTTTGTGCTAGCCATCACGATGGCTGGCACATTATAGCCGGAATTCAGAATCGATATAGCAAGTACGCGTTATTTATAATGACTTCGAGTCACTTGGTTCAGGAAACCGTGACCAAATCGGTATAATTATCAAACGGGTCCAGCCAAATGACACTCTCATATGGGTATATTGGTTGAACGAGAAGTGTGACGCTTGGATGCTATTGTGTATTGCATCAGGGTCACTTACAAGCGCCTCCGAATCCATCTGTGTCCATGGCTTTGATTGGACGAGAGATGTGTTCAGTTGTTTAGCGCCCGGGGTGAAATTTTGAGATGTTGTCCGCAGTTGTTTGCCTAGCCTGTGGAAAGTATATTTACTCCGATAGGTAAACAAAGCGATAAATATCTACTAGCTTGTGGCAATGTAAGTATTTCTAAAGAAATGGAGGACTGAGAATTTTAGGCAAATATAGAATAGATTAACGCTGTCCATGCGCGCGGTTATGCACACGCAAAATACAATTCACAAAATGTTTCACAAACGTATTTTATTATTATTATTAATTAGTTGTCCACACTGTATTAAAATACAAGTCTCACTCATAAATTTAAGGTTCAGGATTGCTATCGAGCTTGAAGCAAACAAACTGATGAATAAATCATCAAATTTCAAAATATAAACTGCTCACAAAAAGTATCGAAACACTTAGAAATGATCCAATATGTAACGGCTCGAAAGGGTATGCATTAATCGAAGCAAATAACCAAGTGCATAATTTTGTTCTGCGTATTTTGACACCTCGATCGATGAGATACGATGTTGCGGAGCGGAGTTATTGTCATTTCAATGGCCGTGGGTCCAGTTTCAAAAGTGACACTCATCCCTATTGAAAAGCACGAATCTGATCATTCTAAACAGTAATGCAAACCTCTTTCTTCCTTTCGAGCCGTTATATATTGGATAATTTCTAAGTGTTTCGATACTTTTTGTGAGCAGTATATAATGCAGTTCTCATAAAATTAACTTATATAATTACTAGGTAATAAATACACTCTCAAAATAATGGGGGGGGGGGGTGCTAAAGGAAGTAACTTATTTTGTGAGTGCTGTAATTATTGAACTATGACTCAAATGTCTATAAAAGTACATAGGAACACATCATTAGATACTCAGGGGGTGGGGGGGGGGGGGGGGGGGGGCGTTGCATGGAAGTTTAAAAAACCCACTTTGCCCACTATCCAGGAAAAAACAACAACTTTGCCCATCAACCAGGAAAAGAAGAAAAAAGATGACTCACCCAACTCACCCAACTCAATGTAAAGAAAAACAGTAAAACCTAAAAAAACCCACTGTGCCGCCTTTGCTGAAAAAACATTTAAAAAAAATTAATTCCGCCTACTTCGGTGGCCAAAAAAAAAATCCGATCGACCCCAACTTCCATGTCCCCCCCCCCGAAAATCAAATGGTGCGTCCCTTATGTCTGTTATTCAACGAAAGCCGTTTAAAAACTATTGAACTTTTTTAATTCACTATTGAGCAAATATACATCTGACAATCTGTGTTGATTTTAACAACACTTATACCAATAGCCTATGGGGAGGGTGGTTCTAAAATGTTTACTCTCGTGTTTGCCAAAGATGGAGATATCGTTTATAATTGCACAAACAAATCATACTGGGTAGTTAATTTCCATTCTTTGGGTAGGCTTAATTAAATAAATACAAAATTGGCGTTCGTTTTATGAGTTTTGAAGTCAATTGATTTCATGGACTGTTTGCGACATGTGGGCGTAGCCAGGAGGAGGCTTGTCATCCCGGGGGCACGAGAGTGGCGTGGGGTCCAGGGCCCACCTTACCTAAGGGCCCCGGTAGGTTCTGGGACAAAGCCTCTGCTGCAGGTGATTAGGATTGGTATTGATTCCCCCACGACGAGAAACGCCCTGAAACTGGAGATAAGTATATAAAACCCTTTAACTCCCCTGAATTGTTAATTGCACCCCCCCCCCAATGACCCTTGGTGCTGGTTACCTGTAGCTACGCCGCCAATGAATGCACACAACAAGATCAAATGACCGTTTCATTTCTTCCAAATTTCTTTTTAATTCACGAATTGGGCAGAGCTCCAAACTGAGAAATAGCCCAAACCCTAATTGGAGGTGATTCTTGTAAATAATTAATTTTCAGAGTGTTTATAACATTAATGTGAAAGTTTCAGATTAAAAATTCAAACCAAAAAAACAAAAAAAACAAATACAAATAAAAGTACATCGTTAGTACATTATAAGTACATCTTTAAAGGATGATATCTCAGTTTGGAGTTTTCATAAAGACTAACTGAAAAATTATATAACTCCGCTTAAAAAAAAGAGTACCAATGTTAAGCGGAAGATCTCTACTACAATAATCAATTACAAGCTCAATTTTGATATCTTGCCTAATTGTGTCTGATTTTCACATATATACGGACAACTACTGCAAATTTGTCTTCATATTCATTACTTGATATCATGCCCAAATTTGCCAATACGTCCACTGCCTGCTCTTGTGCCAATCTCTGATTACCCAATTACGTGTCATTATTCTACCAAATGCTTTCCTAAAAAATATCAAAGTCTTTCATTTGTACTAGCACTTCCCCTTTAAAGGGTTTTTTATTAAGCCTGGCCCGAGCAATTTGCTTGAGTCTGGTCCCTTCAGGACCCAAGCGTGTGTTTGTACGGGCGGACTGATGTCGTGTGTTCCGGCAGGGATGGTGGTTTTTAGGATCGAGATGGGTGTGATGATACATGAAATATAATTAAATTCCAGTTAATTTGACATTCAGCAAAGTAGGATCGACTAATTGAAGTCATTATCTAGTTTTTTTAATCTTTTTTTTTTTTTAAAGAAAAGAATCGTATATTCCCTGCCCCAAAAAGTTAATTTGAAAAAATATTATGTTTTATTAATGATTTTCTTTTCGAGATATCGACGATTATGTAAATTTTATTCCATAGAGCTCTGTATAAAAGGACATCTTCTCCACCCCACTGTCTTTTAATGCAAGCTTATGCGACATTGGCGCTTCTCGGACACGTGCCATAGACATAAATGATTGCTTTAAACGATTTAAAGTTTAACATGTATATTTATCGAAATGGCCAAAATATGAGGGTTTAATTTTCGCTAATAGGAACAAAATTCGGAGAAAACTTTTTTTTTAAATATCAAAAATGCAATTTTAAACGAATAACGCTTTAATGAGAAAAAAAAAGATTTGAATACAAGTTTTGCATACTTCCGTAAGCTCCCCTCTCCGTACGGCAGGGGGTCTAACATTTTCTAAAATGTCACTAAAGATACATCTTTAAGTTCAGCATACATCCGCCGCCCCACCCCTTCTCCGTACGACACGGGGTCTAAAATGTTCTAAGTTCTAAGTGTCTTGGAATTGACACTAATGATCTTTACCAACTATTTAAGTTTGAATTAAGTTCTGCATACTTCCGCTCCCCTCCCTCTCCGTACGGCACGGGGTCTAAAATGCTCTAAAATGTAATACAAATACATCTCCGTTTCTAAGACACGTCCCCGGCCCATGTCACAAACCACGCACATTGGGGTATGTTTGGACCGACCGTGTAAACAAACAAACAAACAAACAAACATTGGCGAAGGGGCTGTACCGCTATGCAAGGCAGTATCTCGTTTTGAGACGTCAAATGCCTCTACATGGCCCGGTGAGTGTTTGATGGTATGGTTTAGTTTATTTATAATTGCCACGACGCCATGTTTCATTCATTCATTCATTCATTGTTCAATTCGTGAACTCTGAACTTTTATTATTAAAGACGCAAAATAGTCTCGCTCCTGGCTTTATGTCCCATGCGTGTACGTTCGCACGTAATCATAGTATAGGATGCTATTAAATGCCAATGAATGAGGCGAATCGTTGAGACGAACACACTGCGCATCTTATCCACGTACCATTTTATTTTCCGATGTGTTCCGATGTCCACGCGCCATTTTATTGCCGATGTTCGGATCTCAATTTGTGTTTTTGGTTGTGATGTGGTCGTTTTGAATACTTGTCGCCAGACGACAGCGGGGCAGACCGCGATTCTGAGCTTCATTTGCCTATTTAACCTATAATATTAGTTATTCATGACCGGTTATTCATGTTGGGGTTCATGTTCATGTTTTACTGTGCGTCTCTATACCTCTCCGCATTCATAATCAGCACCTCTTCTCATCATACAATCGGTTTATGGTTTCGTTCGGTTTTATAGTGTAGTCAGGGGAGGACGCTGCTTCTATGGCAAAGCCACTGCACTGGGCATATAATTGCTATTGCGCAGGGCCGCGTGCGATGGGCAACTTCGATGACGTTTGTTTCATGAATATTCATCACCGGGTCAAGGGCGGGATGCCTTTGCGGTACGTCGGGAATGGGTTAGTTATATTTCTACTTTAGTGAATGGAATTAAATAATAATATAGTAATGCATAAATGATAATTATATTTTTAAAATAAGTTGGGTAAACAAATTAGATGGGATAATTTAGTTTTAATTCTACTTTAGTGAACAAAAAAACAAACAAAAACAAAAACAAAAAACAAAAACAAAAATAAGAATAATATGAATAATAGTCGTGCTAATACCGACAATCCGGATAACTAGTCATGTTCTCTTGCAACATCATACTGCCGGTTCTCTTTCCGTTTGTTTTTCTGTTTGCATTGTCTAGGAGTATGGAGATCGCGGGATACGTTCAACACCAGTACTTCCCCGAGGCATGTCGCGGTGGAGAAGCAGATCGGTGGAGAAGATATTATGGATATAGCCGGATACGTTCATGCTGAAAAAAATATATCAGCAGCTCCCTAAAGTCATGCCACGGATGGAGAAGCAGATCGGTGGAGCCTGCAGGAGTAGGTGTAGAAGTATATGGGTGCACTCTGTATACAATGAGTCTGATGAAAACCATCAAATGCGTACAAAACCTGCAGGAGGTTATCTTGAGACGTAGTTCGCCATAAGTCAACCGCAAGGGGGCGAGCGCACAGACTCATCGTTCAGGTTCTAAATATATTGCTCGTGTGTTTGTCACCTACAATAGAATATAGATGGTGGCTGTTCTTTAAGATACGTTTGCTCGTCAACTTTATTTTGTATCCTATTTTTAGCTCTTGCAACACTGGTAGTTTTATGAAATTAAAAATATGCGTTTTTTATCCAAATTTAGCACGCAATAAAATTGGGCAATTGTTTAATTTCATTGAACTTCCAGTGTTGCCAGAGCCAAAGATAGGATACAAAATAATGTTGAAGAGTTGGCATTACCTGTCAGAATAAAGATATTTTGCAACACTTAAGTCCTTTATTTGATATATTTTACACTTTTGAGTCAGTAGCTTGGAAGAACTGGGTATATTTTAATCAAAAAATTCTTAGAAATGGGGAAAAAAGCCCAAAATAGTCCAATATACAAATGGGTGTTGCCATGGCAACAGAGTTGTTTTGAAATTTTAAAATGCATTTCAGTATGTTATACCAGAAGACCTTCCACCATACCAATAATAAGGGAAATCCATTTTATGATCATGCACATGACCTGGTGGTATTTAGGTGATATGGGTCTTAAAAGTATTTATTCGTGAACGCTTTTTCCTGCAATTCCTCGACAGATTCTACTTCACGCTAATTCTGATCAAATCTGAAAGTACAGTTGCGCTTTCGCTCAAAATTGTAGACAGGAATTGACCTACAATCGACGGGTTCATGGTATTACGATTAAAATAGCCTGCGATGAGACTCCGACTGAGTTCAGAGTTATCACCCAAGATACGTTTTGACACGTTCGTACAGTATTATGTGAATCTAGCTATAAGTGATGTAGAACAATCGATATAGCATTTTGGTTGAGTTAGGGCGATGTAAGCCTGTGGCTGTATATTGATCCTAGATTGCGTACAACACATGGTTTTATACAAGGAGAAACACGAATTCCCTTTTAACTACCTAAGCAAATCTAATTATCCATTTGATGAAAGAAGTAATTCATGGCTATGCTTTTACAGGAGTTGTTCATAAGTAACTGAAGTATATTGACGTTCCAATGGAATGAACTACACGAATAATAATACCTACAGTTTTAAAATTTGAATTACAAAGTTCGAATGTATATTCGTTGTAATTACAAAAAACAAACAAACAAAAAGCGACAAATGACTTTCGCATTTTAATACATGGTACATAATTCTATGCTGAAACATGCAATTGAATGAGAAATGAATATATTTGAAAACACGCAATCAACGTTTTGAAGTTTCATGCACGATGAATTTTCTCTTTTTCTTCAAATGCAAAGCGCAACCAGCAGACGTGCCACTTGTCCTTTTTACATCGAAACACCACAAACAAGCGACATGTAAGGATATATTAGTAAGACTCGTATATACATTATTATCCAATCGCGTCCCAAGGTTTAACTGAGAACCTGAACATTCTTTCCAAAATGCGCGTATCTTTAATCTTTAATTTAAAGACTGGCGCTGGCGACACCACGTTAATGTTTTCTCCGTCGTATACTTTGTTTATATCTATATTTTCATCGTTTTTCAACTGAATTGTGTTCTTTTGTGAGAAACTACAATGTCTCTGAGTGACTATCCGTCTTCGTTGTGAAAATCATTTACCGTGAGTGTGTATTGTAAGACTTTGTATCGACATCTATATACTGCTTCAATGAACGTTACATATTGTCATTTCTCTTCTAATAACAATAATGGTCCTATCGCTGTAACACATCAACATCCTGATCAACAACAACAGGGTGTATCAGGTACAGCAGGCCTACTCCCCACCATTTTAATGACAAATGCTCAATTACTGGGTAACAAATTTGAGGATATATATAGAAGTGGCGTTTGAATAGAACAATGATGAGGTTGGCGTAATCACCGAATCATGGTTTAAAGATAGCATGCCTGAAAACCAACATAACATAGGATATTACAACCTTTTCTCCCGGCCTCGGCTGCTAAAAGGCAAGAAAGGCGGTGGTGGTGTTGCAATTTATGTGAAGGAAAAAGTACCAGCTTCTCACATTGAAAGCCTTGCTGTTCCACCAGAGCTAGAGTGTTTATGGGTAAAAGTAAGACCTAAGATACTCCCACGTAAAATATCTGCCATTGCTGTCTGTGCTGTGTACATCACCACTAATTCGCCACTTCAACCCCTTCTGTTAGAACACCTTCTCAGCAGCAAATACCCTGACATTGGCATTCTAATTACAGGTGACTTCAACCGTATGAACATTTCACAATTGACGAATGGTAATGATCTATACCAAATCATCGACTTCCATACCCGAGCAAATGCTATACTTGATCTGATGATAATCAGTAACAACCTGAGAGTGCTATGACAAACCATGTCCGTACTCTCCACTTGGCCTATAGTGATCACCAGTGCGTTCTTTGGAAACCTAAAAATTACAGAGTGGTAAAAATGAGCGTAAAACACAGATCACTCGCCCCTTGCTCGAGTCTAGTATGAGAACATTTGGATCATGGATTCAAAGTCTTGACTGGCATAAAGTTTTAGATGTCAATGGTACCCAAAATAAAACAGCTGATGCTTTTTATGACATTCTTGATCACATGCTTTCCAGAAAAAAGAGGGCTAACACTAATGACAAGAGCTGGGTGACCCCTCATATTAAGAACCTGATTGCGAAGCGTCAACAGGTTTTTATTTCTGGCATTGATCAAGAATGGCGTAGACTACGAAATGAACTTAAACGTGAAATAGAGAAAGCTAAAATAAATTACCATGTCAATAGAATAAGAGGTCTTCAGAAAACTGAGTCTAGAAAATGGTATCAACAAATCAAAAAATGACTAATTCTAGCATGTCAGAGCTCAGATTGGACATCCCAGGTATATCAGATGATGATGAGAAAGGTAAGGCTAATGCAGTTAACATCATGTTTGCTAAGGTGTCAGCACATGTTCCACCATTGGATGTGCCAAACTCCCAGCATACATGTACTTGCCAGCCAAGGAACCTGCCCCGCATCTGCACCCTTGGGAGGTCTCTTCTGAGCTTCTGAAAATCAACTCCACAAAATCAGGGTCCTGATAATATTCCTGGTAAAATAATCAAGGAATTTTCATATCTTACAGATATATTTAATTCATCAAATGCTGAAGGTATAGTACCAACTCAATGGAAAAGGGTATTGTCTTGCCTATACAGAAACAGACCCCCCCCCCCATAGACTTGACAAGTTACGTCCGATTTCATTAACATCAATATTTGCCAAAGTGGCTGAGGGATTTGTTTCGAGGTGGGTCATTGATGATATTGGTCACGTGATTGACAAAAGACAATTTGGTAGAGTAGCGGGTGTATCAACTAACCATCTTGTCAATCTGATTCATTATCTCCATATAGTTGCTGAAGAAAGTCGCAATACCGGGAGAGTTGTTCTTACAGATTTCTCAAAAGCCTTCGACATGGTCGACCACACCATCCTCATTCACAAGATTATTCAAATGGGTGTGCGTAAGAACATTATTCCATGGATATGCGACTTTCTTCATAACCGTCTGCAATGTGTAAGATTCAACAACGTACTTTCTCAAGACATACAGCTCACTGCCGGTGTCCCCCAGGGCACCAAGCTGGACGTCCAATTGGAAGTATGTTGATGATCTTACTTTTGCAGAAAACTTATCTGGTAATGAACAGGGACATAAACAGGAGGATCCTAATACTTTCTCTGATTGGACTTCAACTAATGGCCTCAACCCTAATGCTAAGAAATGTCAAAACTTCGAGGTCAATTTCAGTAAAAAACCCCACCACAACATGCAGATTTGAGCATGTTGAGCATGTAGACAAGCCAAAATCCTGGGCTGTGGATTCAAAATGATCTGAAATGGCAGGCCCTGGTCGTTGTAATGATCAAAAAAGCCAACATGCGTCTTTTAATGCTCAGATCCTTGAAAAGATCTGGTTTTGATCAGGATGAGCTAACCATTGTCTGCGAGCTACGTCAGACCGGTCCTCGAATATGCTGATGTGGTTTGGCATTCTGGGTTCATTCATAAACAGGCTGAGGATTTAGAAAGTATTCAAAGAAGGGCATGTATAACCATACTAGGTCACCAATTCACTACCTACTCCGAATTCATCACACAGCGCAATATGAAGAGGTTAAGTGATAGAAGAGTGGACCGCTAGCTGTCTCATCTTTGCACAGGGACTGGGTGACAATCAGAGAGCCAGTCACCTATTACCCCCTCTAGAATTTCAATCCATGGCAGAAATCTGAGGAATGCCAACAATCTATCCCAGCCCATGACCAAGACCAACCGCTTCAAGCAGAGCCCAATATCTTACTTTGTGTCATTATTGAATATAAAATAAGTTGGCACAGCAATTCCTCTATTCCTTACTCTTCGTATACCCACAGGGGTGGGCGTGTATTTTGTGGAGAGGAGGTGTCCAAGTTATCCATGTGTGTGGAGAGGTGACTTACTTCCAACACTAATTTGATTTTGTGCTAATTTGTTGCATTTCAAGCCTGCTTTCAGTTTCCCTTAATATTCATACTTGGATCTGTGGAGTGGTGAAATAATAATAAAATTTCACGATTGTGTGCCAATATTTTGTATTTAATTTGTTTTAAAACCCGCCGGAGGGCTATTAATTGTTTATACTCTTAAATGTGGGCATGTATTAGTGCGTCCATATATTTTACATGTTCCATATTTAAATCAAGTGTGATGATATTTATTTTGGTTCAAGTTAATTTAATTGTTTTAATGTTTTTAGTATGTGTGCAATTTTGATGTAATATTTCCTGTAATTTGGCCTTTGACCACCATTGAGAAATAAATATGAATCTAATCGAATCTAAAAAAAATCTGTAATCTTTAATGTAATCCTAATTTCTGCTGGCGTTAAGTCTTAATACATACTATATCAAAATGAAACATTATGCATCATCAACAATAAACGATATAATATATCCAGAGAAATTAAATATAATTGTATATAATACGAAATGCTATGTTAAAAGAGAACATTTAGCCTGTTATAAGAATGCATATATGTCATCTGATCTCAATAGTAATCCACCGAGACGTGAAGTCTTTTACGTACGTCAATACTGGAAAAGTAATGTTTGGATATCATCTTTAAACGCAGCGGAAGTTTATTGCACTCGATGAGGCTTTTCTGGATCGTATAAGTCTAGTAAAAGGATGATTATAATAGTTCTGAGACTAGTTATCATCGTTTATCATCCTGAGGGGATATTGAGTATTTTTTGTATTTTTTTTGTTGTATTTTACTTGTTTTCACGTACATGTATATAATAAGTCTGTCAACATCAATCAGATTTACGTTTTCTATATGTACAATTTTATCAAAAGGATTTATCTATCTTCCGGATTTCCGTTTTGACATGGATTCATTGCAACAGTGATGGAAATGAAATACATATAGGTTTTGAGTTATGTCATGTTTTAAACGTTGATAGAAATTAAATATCATGATTGATACCCACAGCTATCGGTCTCGGGTTTGAATGTCTATCTTGTTCAAATTGGATGAACAAAAAAACACACCTTGTTGTCATTTCACATGAACTGCATGCTGATATTGAATCTAGCTTTCTTAAAACGTTCAAACTGGATGTTTAGGCCCTGTAAGGCTTTCTCTGGTCTATCACGAAAATATCATAACATTTGTGTAAAGAAGCTTTGCGAATTTTATGTCTTCCACTATTATTTGTAGACTATAGGAGGAGTTCACTTTTACTGAGGCACTCAACGTAGTCGAAAGTATTATCCTACAATACATAGCGTGTAGCACGAGCGCGATACCAAGTGTAACGTACTGATGATGTCTTGTCAAATCTCACACCACCAATATTTTATATACCAGGGTTGGGAACCTTTTTTTTTATGAAGATCGACGTGGGTAAGGCCAAACAAAGAAGAAGGTCTGTCTCAGAAGCCCGCCCGCATTGGTATGTGAAATGAGCTACGGCGCGTAGGTCTATGCGCTGGGGTCTAAAAAACTTTCTTTTTTTTCATTGTTTTTCTTTTTTTTGATTTAAAAAAAAAATGTTTAAAAAAAATTCTCTGTAAGCTTGGATAAGCAACAAAAAAAAAAATTGCAAAAAAAATAAAATAAATAGCATACCTCAGCCTATTTTCTAAAAAAAAAATCGCACAGCACTTAGCTTTTTGGCACAATGTTTCTGAGACAGACCTTCTTTGTGTGACCTAAGTTGTAGGGCTGTAACATACACAGCTCACATAATTTACGCGGAGTTTTATGATTTCCTATTTCCTATTTTCGCAAATCTGTTTAATATATATATATAAATGTGATATCACTAGATGTTTTGATATGTTGAGAACATGTTCCATCTAAGCCCCATACCATAGTGGCGCAGTGAAATATTATGGTGAACAAGGCTAGAAAAGCGAATTCTAATTAAGTAATTGGCTTAACAACAGCGCTCTTAAATTGTGATGGAAAACTAGATGTCTCAAGTGACAGGTTTATAATCTTTGTGATGGTTGGGAGGAGAAGATAAATATGTTACTTGACAATGGAGGAATAGGATCCAGTTGGCAATGCTTGGTGGGAGAAGACATGACTAATTTTCAAATTTCATTTTCAGAGGCCAGAGATAAAGTGACCAAATTTGGCACAGATGCATTAGATAAAGTAGCAAATCCAGGAGAATCCATATGGTTAAAGGAGGCACGAATGTTGTCAATTTTAGAGATGAAGTAGTCGTTGAAATTGTTAGCCAAATCTTGATTTGATTGATGAGATGGTAATTTCGGTTTACCTTTTTGGTGCAGTAGTGATTCAACAATGTTGAATAGTTGCTTAGAGTCGGTGCAATTTGTGATCTGTTCCGTATAAAATGATGATTTTTCTGTATTTATTGACTGGCTTACGAGAAGACGCTGAGCTTTAAAAAGATCGCGGTTAATTTTCGCAGTCTTGTTTTCCGCCATAGTTTTGGTTACGCTTTCATTTCTTTTTTGCTTCAGCAATTTCCTCATTGTACCAAGGGTTTTTCGGTCTTAGTGTAACAGTTTTACATTTAAGAGGTGCATGTTTTCCAGATTTCATGATATTGGTCAATAAGCCCAGAGATCTGAGTTTGGGCTGGTGATTAGATCAGAGTTCCTTATGTCATGTTCAAAATCTGCATGATTTATCATTTTCAGCTTGCGATATTGTAACCTGATATTTGGCATATTTAGGTTTGTTTAACTTCAATTAACAATGAATTGCGTTGTGATCTGAAAACAGAGAACCAACTTTAACTGTGTGAAAAAAGTTATCAGACTCGCGAGTCACAACTCAGTCTAGCATGTGACCACTTATGTGCGTAGGTTCTTTTGTAAACTGAGTCATGTTGCAAGTTTCAAGTAGATCCCGAAGTTTAATTGTATCAGGGTCACTAGTCACATCAAAATGGAAGTCAACAACAATCAAAAGCCTGCACTTACCAGATATTAAAGTTGTAAAGTAGTCAGCAAACTCATCTAAGAACATGTTTGGAGTTGACCTATTTTTAGTGCTATATAGGGGCCTAAACACGACAACTTATTTGATAGGCGTGGTAGTTCCTTAGTTTGAAAGTTAAATCACAGCACATGCTTTCAAAAGTGGTAGAATTGAAAACGTTGGCATTTTCATACTTGATATTGATATTGTAGATAAGCGCAACTCCACCACCCCTTCTATTTGGACGTTGGACATGGAAAAAGTCAAAACCAGTGGATGATAGATCACCAATTGTCCTCTTATGTTTATCAGTGTTGCTGAGCCATGTCTCTGCATGTCTCTGTTAACGCGACTAAACATGCTAAATGGGGGTCATGTTCAATAATGTAATCAGTTAACACATCAGTCTTGTTGCATACTGATTGGGCATTGATAAGGTAAAGGTTGCAGTAGTTATCATGTACAGAGCCAGAATCAGGGGTAACTATAATACACCTATCAGTTGTAAGACGCACTATACGACCCCCGGGAGAGGTGCGTCGTGGGTGCGTCGTTTACCAATAATTATTGACGGAGGGTACGTCAGTGGCAGCCTTTGGTCCGTCAAAAAATGACGGAGGGTGCGTCAAGGTCCGTCACTTTACATGGGGGCGTCACAGTGTACATCTGTTTACATGGTTTACGAACAACAAAATACGACCTTTAAATATACGCTATAGGCCTACTATACCACATAATCCTTGATACCCCCAACCAGGCTCTACTTTAATACCGCAAACATCACTCCGTCATCAGGGGGGGGGGGGGGGGGGGGGGGGGTAGGTTTACATCGAGTTTGTAATTTCATTTGGGGGGCATCATGGTGGGGGAGGGGAGCCCCGGGGGACTTATCACAATAGCGTATACGTGTATGTGCCGCCTTTTGGGGTGCCTTTTCTCGTATATATATATGGGTGGTATTGATTAAATCAGAAATGTGTTTGGTATTTTTAAATGCCCCCTTAAATTCTTTGATGGTTTATAGAAGGTGTAATTTCCAATCCGAAGTTCAAATGGTTAAATACACTTTCGAGAACCCAATTTTGGTTAAAATACACTTTCGAGAACCTACTTTTCTACTTTATTGTAAATAGGCGCAAGCCTATACATGTACGAGCGTATAACAAGGGATCCTGACGTTTATGATAATCAGTTAAATATTTTATGAATTAGACCAGTCAGACATTACTGTGCATATAAAAGTTCTCCTCTTGGTTCCGTCCATCCCGGTCCCGGTCCGGGGTCTATATATTCGAGGGCCAGGGTTGACAACATGGAATAACGGCAGATCCCCCGTGAATCAAAATTAGTTTCGTATTCAGTAGTCATCGTGTTTTATCCAGTTTTAATAGTCAACGATATCTGACGACGGGGTGCGTCGTCATGGTCCGTCAGAATCCACCAATATGGTGCGTCCAAAAATTGACTGAGGGTGCGTATTTGGATGGCAATGGTCCGTCGTTTTTTTGACACAGGGTGCGTCATGGTACATGAGAAGTTGACGCACCTCGGTAAAGTGACGCACCACTCCCGGGGGTCGTATAGTGCGTCTTACAACTGATAGGTGTATAATGCTGTGAACACAGGATTGAAGATGGTATATCAGCTGTACGTGTGGAAATATCATATTGCTTTGGGTTGTGTTTAAGCTTTCGAATTCCAAATCCTGTTCCTCTACGTTTGGCATCAATACCAAGTAGCATTTATGTTGTTCCAAGTGGTTGAGAAAAATCATACTTTCTGGAGTTCAGATCAAAAAGTTAGTTTCTAGAGTATTTTGGAGGCTGGTTACATTTTTGAGGAATTGAGCTCTCCTAAACATGAAGCAGATGATGTTAGTTACTTTTAGGAGTAGTGATAGCATTTATAGGCCCTGGATTGGATGTATGTCCCCAGCGACAAGTTGACGAAGTTTAAAAGTTGCAGTTCTATTGCAATAATAGGCTATTGGGGTGTGAATATTTTTTTTCATGACTAAACCTGGCTGCCATTTTCCGAAAGCACAAGACGTTGATTTCAGCAATAATCGATGTAGTTCTATTGCGAGTTTAGTGTTCCGACAAAATATGGGCGTAATTGTACAACTTGGGGAATGAGCCTCGTTTCAGTAATATTTTAGAAATGAACGTCGTATATAATTAGGAGTGGTATACTAAAGTGGAAACCCGACTCACGAAATCTCTGTCATTAGATCACAATAGTAATCCATAGAGACGTCAAGTTTTTCAATTGTATTTTAATATTACGAATATGTGTGTTTCTTTGTTCATAGATCGGAAAGTAATACGGATGTATCATCTTTAATTCAATGTAATATTAATGAATCCGGTAAAGATTTACCTGATCACAAGTTTAGCAACATTTATTGAAAGTGCTGAGAATGTTCTTTATATCAACTTGGAGGGAAGTTGATCATTTATTCTGCTACAGGTATTATCAGATTTCATTTATTTTATATACATGTAACATGTATGTATACAATCCGTAAGAAAAGAATTATCGTCTTTACAAGTTGTTGCCGTATATATCAGAGCTCTATATCAACATTTACTGTAACTTATTTGAGTATACATGATCATTACACAAAATAGCTATTGATAATTCAACGATACACTACTATTTTGCTTTGCTAAAGACATCTTAAGTCATTGTTATATTTAATGGCCACACGTGTAAATCAATATACCAATAATGATGTACCTGACTGGTGTAGTAATTTGTTTTGAAATTTGTGATATAAAATGATAGCTTACTATTCAAGTTTTTAGACTTATGGTAACTGAATCCGATATGTCACTTGTTGCGTGTAGTATAGACTCTTCGAGGCATTGTCACTATCAATCCATCATTTACGCTTTTGGAAAATGTACTGACTCCGTTAGCGTTTATGTTGTTGGTTTTAAAACCTGATAGAAGTAAAAATTAGAGCAGGATTCTCTTATTTCACTCTATAGGGTGTAAGATGATAACATGAAAGTGTAAAGATTCATTGGGTTTGATAGAATATCATAAGATGATAATATTAATTTACTATCCAGTGTTTTTTTTTTTTTTTTGAAATTAGAGATTTGTGGATACATTTAATTAATGACTGACGATTGAAATGCACACACGATGGAATTGCATACAAAACATATTACACGACATGTTGATGCATGCACACTGAATCAACTATGACATGTTGCTAACTGAAACTTGACATAAGTTTTGCCGTACCGCTAAACAACTGCGATAGGAATGCGTGTATATAGCATGAAGATGTTTATTCCATTGTTCATAAATCATATTATAGATGGAATAGTTATACTGATTTATCCTTTTTAATTCAATGTAATATAATTGAAACCGGTAAGGACTTATCTTATTTTGTGTTGATTATAAACGTGCTTCGATCGAGTGTTCCTTTTATCATCTTGAGGGAAAATTGATAATCACTTGTACATCAGGTATATCAGACTCCAGTTATCTTACACCTAGCAACAAAAGTCCCGGACCAGGTGCTTTGAGGTTGGCTAATTCAAAATAGATAATCGGTACCAAAAATCTGAGATTTACAATAAATGAGCAAATTTCTTCTCCACAGTTTGATACCTCATTCAACAAAATCGAATGGGTACTTTTAAAGTTATGGCGATTTCAATGACCGCGCATAACAACAGCAAAGTTGCACTAGGTATAGGAAATCATTGTCTTCAAGGCAATGTCTCTATCAATCCATCATTTATTTCGGATTTACGCTTTTGGTGAATGTAGTGACTCAGTTAGCAATTAATGTTGTTGGTTTTAAGATGATAACATGAAAGTGTAACAATTTATTAGAAGATTAGGTTTGAGGTTTTTTTTCTCGAGATTTGAGGATATTAGTAATTAATGACTGAAGAATGAAACGAATGCACGAACGATAGAATTGCACAAGGAATAGTACAATATATTCATTGTATTATATTTACCACTTCAAGCTTTTAAACCTGGTCTCCCTAAAAACTGACAAATATTATAGTCAGTGTACAATGTGTCAGTTTAAGATATTGTCATGTTTTTTAACCGGGGAAAATTACATTTAGTTTTGGCCGTATAACTTATACAGTTTAAAATTGAATCATATAACAGTATAAATAATCTACTATGACGATTGCAAATACGTACAAGATTCGACATATACAGGGTGATCCATATATTATACAGGGTGTAACAAGTAAAATAAGTAAGCAAACGTAAATTCAGCTGTGAATATAAAATGAAAATTCAATATTCTGGCACATAGTTGAGAAAATAACCAACCAAGCCATATACAACTTTCATCTAACAGCTGATACCATACTGTTTGAGTTTGTGTAGTAGTCTTTTGTGAGGGACTGTGTCAAAAGCTTTGGAAAAGTCCATAATGATTTGGGGAGAGGCGAACGACCCTGATTACAGGCCTGGTAGTTAATCAGTATCTAACAGCTGCTCGTTCACAGCTCAAAATTGACAGCCTGACAGGCCTGCTTCACAGGCGACAGGTAGCAGTGGCTACGGTCTTGTACAAGATGCATACTACCAACTGCCCATAAGATCTAGCAGGGTTACTTCCTGCACCATAATTATGTCCAACGCCGTGCTACCCGTTCGAGCGTATCAATGCTAGTCCATGCTCTTTCTCTGCCGACAGCCAACTCGCTGCTTAGACAGAAGCTTCATTCACATTGCTGTTCCCTTATGGAATAGTCTTCGAGATGATATTGTTGGTAACATTTCAGCAGCTGGAATCCAGGCTTTCAAGTGCCGTGTGCACGGTCATCTCCTCTCAAACTCTTAACTTGTCATAGCCTTCACACTCTTTCATGACACCCTTCATTCAAGTCCTTTCAACATCCGACTGATACATATAATAGCATGGTGGTCATGGGTTAAGTGTAGGTTAATGCTTGGTTGGGGAGATGGTGGTCATGTAAAGCATGTAGCCAGCTGGGCTGGTGATACGGTCACGCCCCAACAGGTGACAACAGGCAGCTCCTGGTAGATTTAGTTCCTAAGTTTGTTGTGTAGGTTCTCTTTATGCCCATCAGACCTTATATATATAATTGTTATACAAAAAACATGTTGTCTATGACAGAGTAAATTTGATTGATTATCATTTTGTAGTATCTGCAATTTCGTGTAAGTTGACAATTTTCTTGAAATGATGAGGAACTCATACATTACTAAAAATAAACACAACATGTAAACAGGGTGTCTTTCACACACCCGCAAACATATATAACAGAAACAACCACATATACAGTCAATTTCCTCCTTTTGGACAGCTTTAATTGCAAATTAAAATAGTTACCTATTGTCGTTTGAAGTTGTGAAATAGTTAGTATTATTTTGATTTTGAAATTGATATATAGTGCAACAATATACAAATAATTTGATCTTCAAAAGTACCACATTATAATATTGAATGTTGCAATTTTAAGTTGTGCGAAATATGTTTGTCGTTAAGAAATTAGTAATTTGAGAATGATTAGTTATCAATTACAAATGTTTGTTAATTGAAAAAATGAAAATCATTTAATTTACTACTGAAATTTAAAGGCCAATAATTAAGTATTAACATAAAACCAAAATGAGGTCTGTCTTATATATAATTTACAAACTACATGCATGCTAATTAACACACATCATAGAGTTAAAATGTAACAACTCCACCCTTTGTTGGGTGCCCAGTATAAAACACATGACCATTTATACTAATTACTATATTCATGAATAAGTATACGACGGTGGAGGGGATAAAATAAGGATGGCAATTAACTTAAACGCTATATGTTGGATAGCCTAGACTCTTAAACTATTTTGTCAGTGTTATATCGCTTTATTCCGTAATGAGGGCGCTAAACGGAATAAAGCTAATAAAGGTAATATGATCAGAGGTTGAGCTGTTGTTGGTGAATTAAATGTAAGATAAAGTCACTCCCAGTGCATGTCACACTATACAACCTTTTATGCATACTAAATAAATAAGACATGTTGCTAGAACTGGAATTCAACATAAGTTTTGCTGTACCGCTAAGTACCTGTGATTGGAATGTGTGAATGTTGCACGAAAGCAACTATTTCATTTCACGGATGACGACCGCTCTACTTTTCAGCCGTGAATATACCTATTTTATGTGCGCTAGCATAGGACTTTTAGATTTCTCTCGTGGGCATGATGTCATTTCCGAGCTTAATTTGTATCACGGTTGTAGAGCCATTGTACTGTTTACGGGGTGTAATGTGACCTATACACTCTGCTGCCGTTGGATACATCATAGTGCCGTTTCTCAGCCATTTTCGATTGTATTTCCTCTTCCCTTGCTATTTACGACACGTCATGTTATATTCTATGTATCTTATCACGTCTGTTAACCTACCCGATGGAATTACTAGTGCTTCAGCGGTAAATTGTCAATTTGTGAAATGATATAAGTTGATTGAGGGAATTTTATCTCAGAGCGTACATGCCACTTTGATGAACTGTTTGTGTCACGTACATTTCATCTATATGATTCAGAAATATTTCATCATATGACTATAAATATCGTATAGGAAAAATGTCAAAGATAGAACGCCGCCAATGTATCTAGTCAATGGAATGGTACTATTCCCATTATCAGTTCATATATACCCATAGGAATTTGGAATCATCCGTAACGATCAGCAATGTATTGGTTTGATGGTGAACTTGTCTTTGGGATTATTAATAATAATAAATTACATTTGTTAAGCGCATAATACAAAAGTTTCGATGCGCTGTACAATAAAAACATAAAAAGCATTTAAAAAGCACACACACAATATACAAGTGTGCTCATAGGAATAAAAAGTACAATGAGATACATGTATACATAAAACTAAAACCAAAATAGAGCATAATATACATTATAAAGCAAAAAAAAGGCATTTAAAATTTTCAAACAATGTAATTCACCTGTTTCATGGCCTATTTCATATTCCATAACATTAATGCGTGCTCACAATCCTCACACATCAATAGGTTACACTTTGAAACTGCCCAACCTGTTATTATCAACACATACTAACAATTAACATACCGTAAACGTTTGGAAAATGTTAAAACAGGTGAATACCGGCCTTTAAAGTTCGGGAACATCCACATACATATTAGAAATACATGTACCGTATACAGCAATATTGCTATATTCATGAGATAGATATAAAGTAAATTTGCCATCTACGCCGATTGTTTCATGAGGTAGAAGAGTTACAAAAAACGGACAGCTATATACCACGTCAATAAACCAAAGATTATAAAATGTGGTAATTAATCTTGAAAATATACTCCAATAGTTGAGAAAACCCAGGGCATTAGATAGCATGTAAAGATATGTTTATTCATTGATAACAAATCATTTATGTATAATATGATGCTTACTTCACGTTATGTTCATCTGCGGTGCCAGACGTTTCAAACCATATGTAAGTTTTAGATACTTCGTAGATCTGTGTCTAAGTACCCTTTTGTGAAAGGACGTGTCACACACAAGGGCGTCCCCAACCCCTTTTCATTAGGGGGGTGTAAAGGTCATCAATTGCCGACAGAGCCATTTGTGCCGACAAAAAAAATTTCGGCTCGCTTCGCTCGCCGGAATTCATACACGCATATTTTAGTATGGACTGTATGGTCAGAACTGTCAATCAGTTTTCAGATGTAGGGGGGGGGGGGGGATATTTGATAATGATAATTGAAATGTTAAATAAAGCAGCGCGCAGCGCTGATTGAATAGTACTTGGAGCCAAGGGCGTATCCAGGACTGTTTTGATAGGGGGGGGGGGGGCACACATCCTCAAGCCATCTTGTTTATCTTAAATATTGAAACGTTGAAACTAATACAAAGCGCGCAAAAACCTGCAGAAAATATGCGCGCTGAGCGCGCAAAATTTTTCGTTGAGCTCCGCAGGCCCCTTGGCGATTTTTATAAACATATTTATACCTCAAAGTCATCGATTTACAGTCATTTCTGAACACAATATTCATTTTAAAGAAGTAGCAAATGTTTTTTCAATAATATGGTTTTACCATTCATACATCATTTAATGGTATAATAGGGGCCTATTAGGGAAGCCTGGGCGCCCACACAAAGTGAGGCGCCCTGTCAAAAAGGCGCCGTGTCAAAAATAAGGGGGGGGGGGGTGGGCGCCGAAATCCGCCCTGTTAGATGTACTACTAAACCGTATGAAAGATGAAAGTGCCTTTAAAAGAAAAGAAAATCTTCTCGCAATAGTTAATTACAAAAACGCATCAGATAACCATCAATGAGACAGTTGAGCTTGGGAATGGAGAGGAGAGGTACAATATAATCATTTTAATATTTGTCGTTTAGTGAACACGGTAGCCTATATGTGACCATGATGACAGAAATCATATATGCATAGTAAAGAAACTCTTAATCTGAGTAACAAATACACTTTGTGATTGATTTCCAACACAGGTAAAGTTGGGCCGGGTGGTGCAAGGGGAATATCAGGCCCACCTGGACAACAAGGGGAGCAAGGTGAAGTCAGCCCTGTGCCAATCAGACATACATCAGCTTTTACCGCAGTACGAAAAACACCTCAGGTCGGAAATGACGGAGACATTTTGCTTTTCCCAACAATAAAATCCAACATTGGCAACGATTTTAACAACGAAACTGGAGTCTTTACGTGCCGAATAAGGGGCATATACATGTTGTCCTTCCATATTATGTTCGACCTTGAGTCTACCGCTACGGTGATTCAGCTTACGAAAGATGGAGTAGGGGTGGTTTCTGTCTTTAATAATCATATGGAAGGAATGTACGACACCAAGAGCAACGGGGCAATTCTACCGTTAGAAGAGGGTGATAGAGTGTGGTTGGAATTCGATTATAACAGAGGAATCGTGCATAGCCATGACAGGCAATTTACTTCATTCTCTGGTTTCTTGTTGCAGGAACTCTAGGCAAATCAACATGATCAATATACCATTTCTATCCATAGATTGTAGTAGGTTCAACTGGTTGATGGGTTTTTCTTTCTTCAAAACAATTCACTTATTGCTCCCAGATTGGTAAAATTGGAATCTAATCCTGATTTTTACCTAATACCTAATATCGAAGTGGGTTTTTTAAATCTTATTCATTTTGTAGAAATCTGTTATGATAAATGAGAGCGCAACGATAGTGGTATAATATGTTAACGCAGCATGGGAAATAAATACAAATATCAAGACCTACAGCGAAAGTTTAAACACAGCTTGCTGAAACGGGCATTCTTTCTTCATCATGTCTATGCTGTGAGATGTCATTTATTATTTAATGAAAAGGCACGACGTTTACACCAATAATAAATGACCGTTATAAGCTTGTGTATGGACTATTGCTGTTTAGGAATAATTATGTAAAAAAATATCACAATTATCATCACAATCTCTTTTTAAGAAATCCGTCTCTGAAAAGTGTACCTTTTATACCACCTTGTGTTAATACAAATTTAAGATCATGTAAGAGGTCAATGGGTCAACTCCAAAATATGGGGTCTGGGGATCATACTACGAGGATAATCATTTTGGAGCATGTCGTTTTCGTGCATGGAGGAAAATGTGTGTGTTCAAGGACAATCACATACATCTCTATTATATTATATTTTGTGTCAGCAAGCTTTGGTTAGGGCCAATACATATGGTTTGACCAACTTCGTGTATGTATCTTATGAATCATCAAGTGGATAATTAAAGACTAGATCATAACTATGGGGTTCCAATGCAGGTTATATCATCAAATACTGTCGGTGAATTTCAATCGTACTTTAGATGGATTTTATTTTCAGCCGAAAGCCCTTTGAAGTTGGAATCCACGAGTGTGTACATAGATTATGAAGTCGGCTTATCATAATACTATCTAAGCCATCTATGACAGTCAGGCTTGCTTAACTGGGCTTACGGTTTAATTAAAATGAGCTTGACTGTATACCTATTACAAATGCATTGTAAATTAATCGTAATAGAATGGTTAATACACGGACGTATAACATGTATTTCCAGTAGTAGGTAAGAACCAGGGTTTCATCGTAATTGATTATAGATATAAAAAGCAGGCTCTCTTAAATCAAAAGATTGAAAATGTCCGTCTTTTACAGATTGACTTTTTTCAATCTATTAGATTGATTTTAGATTGTAAACATGATAAATACTCATGACAATGAGTAGCTTTGAGCAAGGGCGTCCCCAACCTCTTTTCATTGGGGGGGGGGGGGGGGGGTGTAAAGGTCATCAATTGCCGACAGAGCCATTTGTGCCGACAAAAAAAAATTTCGGCCCGCTTCGCTCGCCGGAATTCATACACGCATATTTTAGTATGGACTGTATGGTCAGAACTGTCAATCAGTTTTCAGATGTAGGGGGGCGGGGGGGGGGGGGGGGATATTTGATAATGATAATTGAAATGTTAAATAAAGCAGCGCGCAGCGCTGATTGAATAGTACTTGGAGCCAAGGGCGTATCCAGGACTGTTTTGATAGGGGGGGGCACACATCCTCAAGCCATCTTGTTTATCTTAAATATTGAAACGTTGAAACTAATACAAAGCGCGCAAAAACCTGCAGAAAATATGCGCGCTGAGCGCGCAAAATTTTTCAGTTTTTGAACTAAAATGGTCATGGAAAACTGTCCTGAAGCTTTCTTGAAGCGCGCAAAAATTGGCATTTCTAACACTTAAATAGTCAAGTATGACGTTTTTGACGGTTTGATATTGCATAGTTACACATATCAAGTCCTGATCCAAATCGTATGGTTTGAGGGCCATTATAATGTTAAAACCTGTAGAAAATATGCGCGTAGAGCGCGCAAAATTTTTCAGTTTTTGAACTAAAATGGTCATTGAAAACTGGTTGGAAGCCTTCAGATACTATAAATTAAGCTTAAATAATGAAACATTGAAACTAATACGCGCGAAGCGCGCAACATTTTGCATTTCTAACACTTAAATTGTCCAGTATAACGTTTTTAACGTCACCCATATAATATTTGGTTTTGTTCGAGACCATTATAATGTTAGTTCACAGAATCCCCATTGCCCAAACCCCGATGTACTAATAATAGTAATAATAATAATAATAATAATAATATAAATAATATTAATAATATATATATATAGTAATACTATTCATAAAACACAGGAACTACTATATGAAAGGTTAATCAAGAGCTTGCCACAGAATCCCCAATGCCCCAACCCCCGATGTACTAATAATAGTAATAATAATGACAATATAAATAATATTAATAATATATATATATATAGTAATACTATTCATAAAACACAGGAACTACCATATGAAAGGTTAATCAAGAGCTTGCCACAGAATCCCCATTGCCCCAACCCCCGATGTACTAATAATAGTAATAATAATAATAATATAAATAATATTAATAATATATATATATATAGTAATACTATTCATAAAACACAGGAACTACTATATGAAAGGTTAATCAGGAGCTTGCCACAGAATCCCCAATGCCCCAACCCCCGATGTACTAAAAATAGTAATAATAATAATAATAATAATAATATAAATAATATTAATAATGTATATATATAGTAATACTATTCATAAAACACAGGAACTACCATATGAAAGGTTAATCAAGAGCTTGCCACAGAATCCCCATTGCCCCAACCCCGATTTACTAATAATAGTAATAATAATAATAATAATAATATAAATAATATTAATTATATATATAGTAATACTATTCATAAAACACAGGAACTACCATATGAAAGGTTAATCAAGAGCTTGCCACAGAATCCCCATTGCCCCAACCCCCGATGTACTAATAATAGTAATAATAATAATAATAATAATAATAATATAAATAATATAAATTATATATATAGTAATACTATTCATAAAACACAGGAACTACCATATGAAAGGTTAATCAAGAGCTTGCCACAGAATCCCCATTGCCCCAACCCCCGATGTACTAATAATAGTAATAATAATGATAATATAAATAATATTAATAATATATATATATATATAGTAATACTATTCATAAAACACAGGAACTACTATATGAAAGGTTAATCAAGAGCTTGCCACAGAATCCCCAATGCCCCAACCCCCGATGTACTAATAATAGTAATAATAATAATAATAATAATAATAATATAAATAATATAAATTATATATATAGTAATACTATTCATAAAACACAGGAACTACCATATGAAAGGTTAATCAAGAGCTTGCCACAGAATCCCCATTGCCCCAACCCCCGATGTACTAATAAGAGTAATAATAATAATGATATAAATAATATTAATAATATAAATATATAGTAATACTATTCATAAAACACAGGAACTACCATATGAAAGGTTAATCAAGAGCTTGCCACAGAATCCCCATTGCCCAAACCCCGATGTACTAATAATAGTAATAATAATAATAATAATAATAATATAAATAATACTAATAATATATATATATATATAGTAATACTATTCATAAAACACAGGAACTACTATATGAAAGGTTAATCAAGAGCTTGCCACAGAATCCCCAATGCCCCAACCCCCGATGTACTAATAATAGTAATAATAATGATAATATAAATAATATTAATAATATATATATATATAGTAATACTATTCATAAAACACAGGAACTACCATATGAAAGGTTAATCAAGAGCTTGCCACAGAATCCCCATTGCCCCAACCCCCGATGTACTAATAATATTAATAATAATAATAATAATATAAATAATATTAATAATATATATATATATAGTAATACTATTCATAAAACACAGGAACTACTATATGAAAGGTTAATCAGGAGCTTGCCACAGAATCCCCAATGCCCCAACCCCCGATGTACTAAAAATAGTAATAATAATAATAATAATATAAATAATATTAATAATGTATATATATAGTAATACTATTCATAAAACACAGGAACTACCATATGAAAGGTTAATCAAGAGCTTGCCACAGAATCCCCATTGCCCCAACCCCGATTTACTAATAATAGTAATTATAATAATAATAATAATAATAATAATAATATTAATAATATATATATATATAGTAATACTATTCATAAAACACAGGAACTACTATATGAAAGGTTAATCAAGAGCTTGCCACAGAATCCCCAATGCCCCAACCCCCGATGTACTAATAATAGTAATAATAATGATAATATAAATAATATTAATAATATATATATATATATATAGTAATACTATTCATAAAACACAGGAACTACCATATGAAAGGTTAATCAAGAGCTTGCCACAGAATCCCCAATGCCCCAACCCCCGATGTACTAATAATAGTAATAATAATGATAATATAAATAATATTAATAATATATATATATATATAGTAATACTATTCATAAAACACAGGAACTACTATATGAAAGGTTAATCAAGAGCTTGCCACAGAATCCCCAATGCCCCAACCCCCGATGTACTAATAATAGTAATAATAATAATAATAATAATAATATAAATAATATTAATTATATATAGTAATACTATTCATAAAACACAGGAACTACTATATGAAAGGTTAATCAAGAGCTTGCCACAGAATCCCCAATGCCCCAACCCCCAATGTACTACTAATAATAATAATAATGATAATATAAATAATATTAATAATATATATATATAGTAATACTATTCATAAAACACAGGAACTACCATATGAAAGGTTAATCAAGAGCTTGCCACAGAATCCCCAATGCCCCAACCCCCGATGTACTAATAATAGTAATAATAATGATAATATAAATAATATTAATAATATATATATATATAGTAATACTATTCATAAAACACAGGAACTACTATATGAAAGGTTAATCAAGAGCTTGCCACAGAATCCCCAATGCCCCAACCCCCGATGTACTAATAATAGTAATAATAATAATAATAATAATAATAATAATATAAATAATATTAATTATATATATAGTAATACTATTAATAAAACACAGGAACTACCATATGAAAGGTTAATCAAGAGCTTGCCACAGAATCCCCATTGCCCCAACCCCCGACGTACTAATAATAGTAATAATAATAATAATATTAATAATAATAATAATATATATATATAGTAATACTATTCATAAAACACAGGAACTACCATATGAAAGGTTAATCAAGAGCTTGCCACAGAATCCCCATTGCCCCAACCCCCGATGTACTAATAATAGTAATAATAATGATAATATAAATAATATTAATAATATATATATATATAGTAATACTATTCATAAAACACAGGAACTACCATATGAAAGGTCAATCAAGAGCTTGCCACAGAATCCCCATTGCCCCAACCCCCGATGTACTAATAATAGTAATAATAATAATAATATATATATATATATATAGTAATACTATTTATGCTAGTAATAGATCACATGAACTACCATGTGAAAGGCTTTAAAAATACCAGTCATATAAAACATAATGCGACTAATGGTAGCATTAGTTATATATACATTACATAACTATACTTTTAGTATTAACAGTACACAGTATTAGATAGTATGTTAGAATATTTTCGTGATTCACTAAGTGTTGTTATTTTCGTGATCCCTTACATGAAGGTAACACCCACATATGGACAATTCTAATCTCTCTTTATTTCATTACACATAACATTTTTGTCGTTATTTGACACTTTAACATAGCTAATAGCGTTATAAAAGTATATCTGCATGCACAATATATTCACTCTTTTGATAATGCTATGAACCAAGTGATAGAATATCTCTAAACGTTGTCCTCAAAATTGAGTGTGAACAACAAGGTAATGTATTTTCAGAGAGAAATGAGCAAATTGCATATAAGCGACCATATCCGAAATGTCATGGATATTATCATCACGTTGGATAAAAATGTCAGGTTCCATTTTGTCGCAATGTTTAAAGATATTCATTTCGAATTGTGCAATTTGGAAGAATCATGATAACATTGTTTTTAAAATCGTTCGAGTATAAACATAGGTAAATACTGGTAGTGGTTATTTTGTTGAATGTTAAAGGGACATTAAGTGGTGTTGAAAATTTTAAGAGACCTTGTGTGTAAAAATCAAAGAAGTGGTGGCAGACTTTAAAATATCGATTTCCTTTATACTTTGCACATGTTTAGACCTTTGGTCAACGTGTATATATTTGGTGAAAAAATTACCAATATACCTTTGGTTGCCATGGCAACGGCCAATATATGAAATAACCCAATTTTCACTATTTTTACCCATTTCACAACTTTAAAAAAGCGTAAGTATTAGGTCATATTTCTGTATGAAGAACATGCATTACAGTCCCCTTCTTTTGTACAGTGAAGTAGCCATCCTTGTCCTTTCCAAAAATGATGTCAACATTAACTTTCATTTTTTCAATGTGGGTTAAGCCATTTTGTAGAATAGGGGTGTTTTGATTAATTTCAATTATGCAAAAAGTGAAGGTCGTAAAAAATGACATAACCCCTAAAATGGTGTATTTTTTTAATCAGCCTGTTCAGGGTTAATAGACAGGATGTTGGTCAAAATGTTTCAAGAAAAAAAAGTTCCGGTAATTGTTGTACCGGAGAGCAGTGTTGCCAGGAACTTTGCACTTTTTCGGTTTATTGACATTTAATTCATTGTGAAAAATAGGGATTTTGAGGATTTACTTTCATAGAAAATTCTGATAAGGATTGATATGCATTCAAATGATATTTGTATCAATTCAGCATTAAGTTGGACATGATTTGATAGTATTTAAACAACAGCGTTGCCAGACTAAACGCCCTCAATTGCTCATAACCATAGTATTCAGGGATCCAGGGAACACAAGAGCGGAAGGTTAAGGTGGGTTTTGATACTATAGGGTATTTAGAAACAAAATTAGCTCCTATTCCCCTCGCAAAAGTTTGGGCAACTGCAGACAGATGGGATACAGCAATATCCAAAATGGCCGCCAATGGCCATTTTGAAATTTGGAAAATCGTATGTCTTCTAGACATAAACCTGGCGACATGATTGATATAATGATATGTGTATGTTAATTAACTTTATGTCTATGAATCTAATACGGTGGCTAGTTCATAATTTGGAATCTCTTTTCAGCATGAAATCCAAGATGGCAGCCATCTTGGAATTGATGAAATCCTATAATTTCTATGTCTTTTTTGACTAACTTTATGCCCTGGAATCCCAAAACAGTGATAATTGTATTATTATGGTATGCCTTCAACATTAATTCCAAGAAGACGGACACTTGTATATTCCAAATATTCATGAGTGCACACCACCAAATAATATTTTGCATTCTGGCAATACGCCGGGTGTTTGAAATCAAGAAAGATTCCACCATAAGTCTAAATTTAACATCCTAGAAAAGGTAAAAATTGCTGTAAATGTACCTGAATGTTTCATCATTTGGCATTTGTAGGTTATTTCTTCCATATTAGGCCCAAAATCTCATGAATGCTATTAGTTTACATGATTTCACTGTTTACCCCAATTAGAGCAAAAATCCCGGACCTTAGAATATAGGCAGCCTATCGTACCTAATATATATATCATTGGCCCGTAGGGGGGGGGGGGGGGGGGGGGGATGCTGGTTAACCCCCACAAAAGGGATTGTTTTTAAACAGAAGACATCTTGATCTTCAATAAAAAACAATGAATGAACCAGCTAGCTCTAAAGGTAAGACAAATTAACACTAACTTGACCTCTAAACCACACAAAGCAATAGGGTACTTTTTGGTGGTGCGGGACGTGGACCATATCGGCTGAACCATTTAACCTAGAAACACAATAGATGTTGCTCTTGAATAATTTAATGTTCATGGAATCTTTCTAGGATTCCCTGTAAGAGTTGATTATTCTCACCATGGATATCAAAGAAAACCACCATTTTAGAACATTGATGGTGCATATCTTTTGAGCCAAACGACCTTAGTGATGATGAAAGGGTATTATAATGGACTATGAGAAATCCATTGCTGTTGCTAGCAAACTTGAATTGTTTTGGCAAGTTTAAAATGTAGCAAGCCAAAACAGAAATTAGGTGTCTTCGCTCCTATTCTGATGCTACCAGGATTTGTGTGCCTCTATATCTAAACATCAAGCTGGTGATAATTCCTTTCATGTCTTCTCACTAGATCGTAATTTGGCGAATCTGTATCTATATTGACTTTTGCGCTTCAATTGTTTTGCCTTTTACTTATTTATATATTTTGTTAATTTGTTATGGTATTTATGGTTGTAAAGGTTGTGCGTCTTTGTAGAGCGCTTTTTAAATGCTTGTTATTATACTATTATTAAAACATAGTAGCTATTTTAAGTATTCTACCACACACTTTCTTATATTGAAGATGGTGGGTGCAAACTGTAATTGGTCAGTATATGGTTTGGCTTTCAATATACCAACACTGACAGAAAATGCGATCCTTATTCAGTATCACAAGACAATTCAACGAGTGAATGTACTTTGGGATCATTAATGAGGATCAATACTTGAACCAGTAGAAGATCACCACATTTGTTATGCAACGTTTGTTTAATTTGGCACATACACCAATGTTCTGAATGGTTGAAACACTTCTTAACCTTAAATACTACGATTTATTACGCAAAATCCTCTGCCCAAGCCACATTGATTTTGGCTGACGTCATCGATCGAGCTAATTATGTGGGCACCAAATTGCTACCCGGGCAAGCTCTTGTGTGTTAGCTCAGTTAGGAGCGCACGTGGGGCGTGCAGAAGGTACGCGGATCGAATCAGGGTCGGACCGCGGTGGTTTGTTTGTTCAAAATCCCTCAATGTTTCCCCATCCCCCTGATTCACACCAAAACATCTCCGCCTGGGGTAAGGGTTAAAGACTAAAAACGAAACTAGAGTTATGCATTGTATTGCATTCTTCTAAAGCTTTTTATCGTTAAAAACAAAAATGTGTAAAGTAAAATTTGTGAATTAAAGCAGCTACCGTGTTTTATCATACTTTTTTTTATTTGTCCTTATAACATTTGCAACAATTATTCATGATGGTCAGCAACAGTACAGGATTTTGTAACGGAAATCCACCCATGCTTTTATACTGAAGATGATTGACAAACTTGCCTCTGGAATGGATTCAGCATTTTGGAATTATTGAAGAAATGCCCCTTTATCATATTTAAGAACATCATAACATTTCTAAAATAGTCGTTAAGTAGCCATCTTGATATTTTCATAATGAGTACAATTAACCCAATACATGTCATTAAATACTAGTAGGTTTTAGGATAATTTCATATAAATAAGATGAGAGCAACATCTACAATATGTTTCTAGGTTATATTTCATGCTGGAAACAACTTCAGAATAATAAAATAACTACTGTATATAGGATTCCAAGGCATAACGTTAGTCAAAACAGACACCTAAATAACGTGTCCGAGTTAGGTGTTCAAAAGTTATGTGATTTTATCAATTCCAAGATGGCCGCTGGCAGCCTTCTTGCATTTCATGCTGAATACAGCCTCCAAATCATAAAATAACCACCGTATTAGATTCCTAGTCATAAAGTTAGTCAAAAAAGATACCTCAATCTTGTCTCCGGTTAATATGTCCAGAAGTTATGTGATTTTCTAAATTCCAAGATGGCTTCTGGAGGCCATTTTGGATATTACTACAAAATAATATGCTGCAGAACAGTCTTAAGAATGGGTCATTACTTGAGAATAAGTGTTTATGGGTACTTTGTGATGCTTGGTTTCCTGTTAAAACATTCATAGGGGCTCATTTCCCCCCAATATAACACTGTTTTTTATTGGAAAATGTCAAACTTTCTGGCAACACTGTTCGCCTCTGTCAAAATTACCGAAACTTTTTTATTTTTATTTGGGTAAAGCAATACCTAGTCTAGCCACACTGATAATAGAAATGTTTAAAAAGCACCACTTTGAGGTTTACAGCTCATTGAACATTGCTATATTTCAGGAAATAGATATTTACAAAAAACACCCCTATTTCAAACAATGGTATAACCCAAGTAGGCCATGATGGTTGTTTGAGAACTGCATTTCTAGAAAGCTTATGTGTTGTAAATCATGTGGTGTGACTGTCAAGTTCTACCTCTACTTTCCCTACATATGGTGAATCTTAAAAGTTTGAAATATTTTAGCCTTATAAAAGTGCTGAAATAGGCCAAAACGTGTCATTTTGATATTTTGGCCGTTGCTATGGTAACGAAGGTCCAGCGGTGACCTAATTTGGATTTTTATAGACTTTGACCAATCCTGCAACCTGACATTAAGAAAAATTTTTTTTTTTTTTTTTGAAGTCTGCCAACATTTTTTGATTTTTTGATTTTTTGATTTTTTGATTTTTTGATTTCAAAGTTGCTCTTAAATGTTTAAAAATGTACTTCAGAATTCAAGATGAACATTAAAAATTGCCATTATTGTTGTTTCTACTAACAAAAACACAGCAACACTTGATTAAAACAATATCATCGCTATTTATTGAAAAACGCCCTCTATGCAAATATGGTTCGCGTTATGTATCACGCGTACTGCAGGGGGATACTGCCGGACGTAAAATGCTCGTCCCGGCTGTACGAGCATTTTTGAATCGACGTTTTTTTGTACAAAGAGGGCTGATTTTTCTTAATCCTTATAGGTGTAAGGTCATACATGTAATACAATTATAAAAATATACTAATCCCAGTTTTCATCATAATTGAGGGCGCAGCCTCCAACACATCTCTTAGTGCCCCTTTAACGATTGGCTAAGTGTTCCCATCATATAGTACCATGTTTTCAGTGTATACACAGCCATTGCAGTATGTGAGGGGCTATTCTTTCGAGGAGTTATGTAAATTGATGCCAATTGATAATCTCTTTGATAATGAACGACCACAAGGCATAACAGACTAGACATGTCATAACACATACTGCAATCACAACACACATTACCGATGTAACGACGGTGCCTGGACTCGTTCACGACTCTTAAGACTGCATAATTTATCAATCAAAGCGGGTTAATGACTGAAGTTAAAATCTAGTCTAGTTGCAACGTTTATACATTAACTGCTCTTATTTTTAGAAGGAATACTGCACTTGTGAATCTGATCATGTAAACAATGTAACTTATGAATAATGTATGTATAATTTGATAGCACTATTTTTTTACACGTTTGCTTCATAATCTGGTAAGCGTAAAGTGGTTTGTTGGAAACGGGAACTAAAGGTAAAGGAGATACACTTCTGTTGAACAACACGCATACTATCTAGAGGCTGTTGAACAATACGCATACTATCTAGAGGGATAAAGTACCGTATTCCATTGAACAGTTTCGCCAACATCATACGCGCGTACTTCATTCATCTAATCGGTTTATCAGAACAGTTGACGGGTGTAAGAACATTTTTTGTATTAAAACATGAAAGCTTCCTTAGCTATACCTCGATACTTCCTAGACGTTTGTGATGATCAAATCTGAAAGTGTACTGGCGCTTATGCAAACCGTTTACACTTCGTAGTATTGAGATAAAGACAGGATGACAAGCGAGTTCAGAATGATTTCACTTGAGGATAATTAATTTCGACACGTTCTTACATTCTGTTATATGTGAATTTACCTATAAGTGGTGTATAGATCGACCGATATCGCATTTGGGATTGAAGACGGTGTAAGCCTGGTGAGAAATCTAAGAAACGAAAACAAAATATAGTTGGATAAACAACACACATCCTTTGGAACTACATGTAAATACATAAATTATCTAATTTAGATGCTAGATTATAGGTCATACAAGTTAGGACATTGAAAATCAACTTGAATTCCTACATTTACTGAAGTAAATTTATGAATCTTGAAGTGGTACTTAGACCCTCCTTCTCCGAAAAGGTATGGGGGTCACCCCTTCCGACATTTTCCTATATATTATGCTCAAAAGTCGCTAATGACTCACCTACCGGCTCTAGGTACTCGTTGAATTACTCTCTGCTTTCGACGGGTTAGGGAGAAGAAGTAGGATTTGTTTCTCTTCAAATTCTGCGAGGAAAACAAAATCTTAGTGATATGGATATTATCGAACTTAACGAGAGCGATTTGAGATGTGTCACTTGTCCCTCAAATGTTAATTTTGGGAACAAGGAGTGTATGTTATGTCCCAGATTCTGGACTATATTAGTATCGTCCGATACTGGAACTTGACCCAGTATCGCTCGATACTGGTACAAAGTCAGAAAATGTTCTGGGACAAATCACTACTGGGGACAAATCACTACTAGTATAATGTGTACCAGTATCGCCCGTTACTGGAAAGGTAATGGAAAGGTAATGTTCAGAAAACATCTTCATAAGCAGTGGCGAACACTAACCCTGTACGTACATGTATTTTCAGAATTGTATATATAGTTCTGAGAGCGGTTATAATCATGGAAGATTTATTGAGCATTACTCTGATTTGTTTGATAGTAAATGTGTCTTCGTACACCAGTCTGTCAATATGAGCTTAAACGAAATTGTAACTAATCAAAATTAAGCCACTTACCTTAAACGATAGTTTCAGGAAATTTGTACACGTTTCGATGACCTGTATACGGCACTTTTGAAACTCACGTTTAACATACGACCATGATGAATTGATGCAGTTACTTGATCATTTGCTCATGGCTCTTTAAGGTATTGTCACCACTAATCAATCATTTCGTTTAGTTAAACGCAGTTGGTGAATGCAATGACTTAGAAAAGCGTTTAATGTTGTTGGCTTTATAACCTTACCTGACGCTTTTCTGATTTCACTCTACGTAGGGTCGTCGACTACACTACAAGTGTCATTACATTTGTAGAATACTAGATTATACAAGAAACAAGGGGAATTAGTTGCTTGGGTAATTGCGAGCTAGAAACAGAATAGGTAAATAAAGGCAGCAGATGTTAAGGAGTCTACTACTACTGTGCAACAAACCAGGCGCGTACGCAGGATTTTGTAAAGGGGGGTGTTTTAGAAATATTAATATAATTATTTCACTATCCATGCCTGCGCGAAGCGCTGGCCGGGACACGCTTGCGTGTCCCGGGGGGAGTTCGATGGGGGTATCCCCCCTCGACGCCAGAAGTTTTTTGAAATTCACGGTTGAAAAGAACGCATTTCCTTGCATATTTTTGAACACTCATTGCAGGTTTTTTCTTATTTCAACGTTGCAATTTCTCACCAGTAACTCATGTGTTAACACCAAATCTTAATACTTTAGACTGAGTTCAACCCTAAAACATCATTATATAGGCCTACAGTAACGTAATCTGCAGGCATTGGTTTTACCGGCGATCTCATTGGTTCAATGTGTGTCACATGACACGGCAGTGGCGAAGTTAGGCCTATTCATATAGGGGGGGGGGGCGAAAATGAAAATGAGCCGACAAGATTTTGTGAGTGAACAAATGCGCGCGTAGCGCGGAATTTTTTTCGAGTTTACACCTATTTTTTGCCCGATTTAGCTACATTTTGACTCTAAACAAGCTTTGTACCAAAGAATATTGCATTTTGGGAAGACATATGCGCGCGTAGCGGGCGAACAAATTTCATCTATGTACTTTGACCATGATTCCTTTGGTCAAATGAACCGACAGTGCCAATCTCAACCGACACGACGTCAATTGGTGGGGCGGTCGCCCCCTCCTCTGGCTACGCCACTGTGATACGGGTTATTCTCCCTTTCAAGTTTAACAGAAAAAAAGCATCGATGCCTAATAATCTCTTCAATTTAGTTTCTTTTAGTTTATCTATATTTCTCTTTTCATTTTTATCCTGTCTTTTCCCTTCATATTCTCTTATTTTTCTTTTCACCCGGCTTGGAGGGGGTGTTTAATACACGTGATTAACCCTTTGAACCCTAGCTGTTCTCGCCTGTTTGTAACCCTCAAGAAAAGGGAAACAGAACATTTTCGACTTAACATTTATTTGTGCTATGATTGAGGTACATTTCTGCTTTTAATTAAACAAGCTCCTACTCCCAAACTATTCCATTTTTGAGACATATCCGCGCGAAGCGCGCGAATTTTTGATTCCTCTTGTCAAATGAACGGACAATGCCAATCTCAACCGACATACATGCACAGTCAATATTGGAGGGGCAACCCCCCCCCCCCGCCCCCCCGTGACCCCCTCTGGTTACGCCACTGCCTCTCCCCTGTCTCCGTTGTCCGGGCCCCGCTCTTCCTTTCTCTTTTTCCTTCTCCTTTCCCTTCTCTTTTCCTCTCCTTTCCCTTCTCTTTTTCCTCTCCTTTCCCTTCTCTCTCCTTTCCCCTTTTTTATTTTTTTAGGACAGACCCAAGGGGGGTGTTTCACACCCAAAACACCCCCCCCCCTGCGTACGCGCCTGCAACAAACATACAGGGATAACACACATATTATTTGCATTCACGCAAGTAAGGAAATTGTTTGACGAAGAGATTGTTCATCCCTAAAATGACAACCGTTCTACTTTTCTCTGCCCGGAATACAATACCTCTGGATATATGTGTTCTAGCAAAGGGCTTTTAAGATTTCCTCTCCTCAGTCCAATTTAAATTTTCGGGTTCGATTGACATGGTGGTTGTGAATCCATCGTTCCGTTTTGTAGGTGTAATGTGAACTCAATACAATAACACCGTATAGGTTAATAATTATACGGTCGGTTGTTTACGACGTTTCGTATCCATCACGGGTTAGATTGTACTCTAATACTATTATACAAGTCCTGTGACATACCGATATTTTGAATGTCACTGTGTGATGCTACAAAGTTACCTGACAATCCTATAGAAGCTTATTATTCCAAATGAAAGAATGCCATATTGTTCTTTGTTTCTATCGTTACTTTGTATATTGAAGGTAAGCTAGCTTGGTAGTATTTATGAGCGGTTTTTATTTATGTTTTGGGTATAGGCCTACGTATGTGAAATTATTTGTATACTAAATAATAAAGGAAATAGCAGAACGAGGAGGATCAATGTACAGAGGGGTTATTTAGGCCTACTTCTGGCCAGACAGAATAAAAAGTGTTTATTCACATTCAAAAGTTACTTTGTTCTGTTCGCATACATATACATGTACAATTAATTGAGTAAACAGTTCCATTACGATTCTTATCGCGTTGAATTGTACAAAACGTGAAGGAACATTATAGATGCTGGCTGGAGCAATAATAATAGCGAATATACTTTACAGTCTTTTCATATAATTATAGAACCGTCTTTCTAATAGGACGGAAGCATCCCGATATACATGAACGGAAGACGCTTGTTGTGCATCTCTAGTTAATAATCTACTCCATACCTTTACTATTGATGCTTGATAGGTTATTCCCGAAGAAGTTGATAATTGAATAGGCACTAAACACGTGCATTTCTCCGGGGTATCAAAAAGCAATTAATTCTAAACTTCACTAATTGAAGTGTAAAGCCCATGTTACCCCGGAGAGATCGTTTTCACGTCAAGATTTAGTTAATAAAAACTGTGTAAACAGTCGATGACCATGGATAGATGTGTGATGGTTACTGTAATGACTGTAACAATCAACTCTTTCATACCTTTTAAATAAAGGAGAACAAACTCAGAACATTGCCTGCATAATTATATATGAACATAATATTATCTATTCACCTGATGATTGGACAAAATGACCGTATGGGATTGTCCATTGTCCATGAAACTCAGAGTAGCGATATATTCCGGAAGGTCTATATCTCTGAATTTTTGTAAGCTTTGCCGTTTACGGTATTTAGCACTTTGTTCAATGGCTAGTCTAACCATAAACGGTTGTCAATAATTAATGAACATTATAGCCCTTCAGCATGTATAAAGTAATACTCACTATTTATGACCTTTAGGGCGGTCTGCTCTAAACATTTTTAGGTGACAAATGCATAACCGTTGGGCAGTTTTACTTTATACATGCTGAAGGGCCCAAAAAACATACAAGGTTTTGAAAGAATAGCGACGATATACAAATGTCGGGAGAATAGTGAATATGTGAATATAAAAAAATACGCTTAAAAAGGGTAAATGGGATATTGAACATAAGATATATGTCGACGTATACACTGCAAAAAGGTTGCTTAACTATTTACTCAACATTTTACACAACGTTGTTGAAGTATGCAACCGCTCAACAGTTGCGTAAAATTTACCCACCGTTGGATAACATGTTTTCACCAACAGTTGAACAATTCCAGTTACTCAACAGTTGCACAATTTGAATTACACAACAGTTGGGTATTATTAAGTAACCATTTGTCGGGCATTTTAATACCAACTGTTGATTAATTTGTGAATTGTATAGCCATATGTTGGGTGTTTTAATGCAAATCGTTGCTTATTTGTGACAAGGTTTTTATTATATATTGAGCATTTTTGTATAGCAACACGGGGTAGGCAAATAATGTGAATTCTGGGCGATGCAGCAGAGCTACATACATCACTTCCTCCCGGTAGTGAACCGGTAACTTGTAAAGGGAATTCTTGGCGATGCAGCAGAGCTACATACACCATTTCCTCTCGGAAGTGAATCTGTAATTTCTTTTAACATGTTATTTAACTATATGTAATATCTGACATCTCTTATCATTGGTGTTTTTTACTGTGAACGTTGTCCCAACGTAGTCTTGCTATCTGGGTATGAAGGTATAAATAGTCCATATTATATATTACATAAACATATTTATGTGATTCTTTTGGTAGGAAATAGATCACATGATGTGAACTATTCAGTATATGTCCATGTCTTGTATTTTTTGGCTATATAAATCGACTATTCAATATTCATCGCTAGTGACGTCGCTAGTAACACTGCTGAAATGATATTCATAAACAAATGTATGTCAAGCAAGGATGGCAACTTTAAACTATTTTGTCAGTGTTTGTGCTTTATTCCGTTTTGGATGCCAAGACAGAATAAATCTAATTGTGGTCCTGGGGCACAAGTTGCGGACGGGATAAGATATAGGCGTATACAACCATTCCCCAAATTCTGAGAAGATCCATCACACGGACGCCATTAGAATCGATAATTTAAGCAACAATTGATCAATAAAAACCACATGGGTAAATCTTAACATAAGTTGCGTGATTGCCTGAGACAAATACTCAACAGTTGCCCAATTGAAACAATTAACGCAATATTTTAGCAACAAAACAAGTTTTGACCGGGGGTTTCCCCAACTTGTTACTAAATTGTTTTGCTCAACGTTGGGGAGTTTTTACTTTTATACAACACCTAGATTTCTACATGTTAAATGAATTTTAATCAACACGTCAACCAACGGATGATAAAAGTACTTTTAGCAACGTATTTTAAGCAACCTTTTTGCAGTGTAGGTATTACTTTCGATATATTACTTTTTATATGTTTAAATCGTAGCCGTATAGCAAATTCCTCAAAAAGGTGCAGACGAACACGCGGTGGCGTCCTTCTCTATATCGTTATTTTATGTTTCCCCCAGTTACATTAACGGTCGATTTAAATTCAAGATTGAGTTGTAATTATGTGCATTTGAAATGACATCACGCGTGCCTTTTCAAATCCCACGTGGAATGTACATGATAGTGTTATACCAAGGTCGAGACAAATCATGATTGTAAACACATCTCTAGAACACGTCGAGGTAAGACGTTGTGGCTGTGACTCGCTAAGCAATAGCTTACAATACGCGCATTCTTAGGGGCCATATCCAAACTCTCAAGTAATTTTATAGCGTTTTTATACCGATTTTACCCCGGTATTAAAACGGTATTTTTTCTATTGTTAAAAGCATCGGAAAAAGATCGGTGATTAACTAGAGCCTCTCTACTTATCTGGCGTTAACAGTAGAACTATTGTAGTACTCTCGATGGCTCAATTAGTGAAGCAGACAGATGAAAGCGCGAGGAAGGTTGTGTTATTAAGCTGACCAGTGTTCACCCGACCCCCGTTGTGACGTAAAGAGCGACCCATTTGCCAGATTGTACACCTATCGGGTTTCTAGTACAAGTGCCAGGTTTTATTGTTTTCTGGTTTAGGCATAATGTGTGTAATCAAATAGCATTATGAATCTTACTCCCCTAAATAGTGTCATTTTTCTGCGTTTTAGACTATTTAAGAATGTTGCATACACTCTGAACGTGACCTAATAAATAATAATTATTAAGAAATGAAGTAATTAATGTAAATAAATAATATATAAATTAATAATTATATCAATCAAATCTACTGTATTTAGGCCTATTTATAATTAATTGATTGATAAATAATTAAATAAACATCAACAATTAAGAAAGAAAATACAAAATAAATAAATAACGTTAAAATGATGTCAATATAAATGAAAACCGACCTCTACCAAGACTGGACCGCTCTACGTATAGAGCACAAGGAATATAAACCATATAAACCGCCACAAAGATTCGAACGTACTGATTGAGAGTCCGAATCTTTACCAACTGAGCTATTTCGATTTTCCTGAAATCCTCAGCGCTTTATACCCAAATATAGTTCTCATTCAACTATCCCCCCAACTCAAAGGTTGCATTCATGACTCAACGATTTTTAAGAAACTTATGTAAATCCCTATCGATTGCACGGTCAGACATCAAGGAATTACCTCAATAGAATCCATTTCACTCATGCGTGTCCGTAACAAAAGGGTCTTGTTCCCGTAGTATTTGTTGTTCAGCTCAATTTGATGCAAGTCTTACTGTTCAAAGAATGACCTATACATTTGGCGGGTTATTTAAACGTGTTGATCTGTAGTATTAGTCTTTTCAAATTTTGGAACAGACTTTAGTTCCTACAAATGTGACCGACTCATGAATGGCTTCTATTGCTAGTATTCACATCACATTATCTAAATCAATATTCAATACATGTAGCATATACATAATATATAACATAATAAATTATCAAAATGATGCACTGCCCGTATCAAAAGTGCTCAATTCCTAAGAAGAGCGTAATATGTTGAAAAACAAGCAGTAAATTAAGAATTATTTATACATAGTAACTGGCAGTTTCATGCACACCAACCACACAGGGTGGTGGCAATCTTCAGACTGAAGTACATCTAATTATAAAATAGTCAACAATAATAATATAATAATACAGCATATCCAAGTTATTGACACACATAAGTGGAATATCAATAATCCATAATAGGTGTGAAAGTCATTCTCCAGATAGGATAATCCATTAGGTCAGAAGTCACAAACTGGTCAAAAAAAATGTTTCACTTCTAATAATGTTGAGGAATGCACCAAATCTGATTAAACGGGACAAAACTTAAGTTTTACATACTTAATGACCCACAAACTATATATCGTTGAAAAGCTTATGATTCAAGATTTTTAATTTTTGCAAAAAAGAATCAAATTATACAGGGTGTGTAAAATTTGTATAGGGTGGAACATAAAAAAAGTTGATCGTTTTTGCTCCTCACAAAATATTTTGATAGTTTGTACAATTAGGGTTTAGCTGAAGATAGTCACCAAAATCAGAACAACCGCAGAAGGTGCTACCACATTTGCTAAGAATCACTCGCCCAAAATGTTCACAGGAAAAGTACAGGGTGTCTAAAATTATGATGAAATAATGCATAAAATGAAGGTTTGTATATAATATTCTATGAAATTAAGTTAGCATGGACTATTTAATTTAAAAGAAAATAGTTATCAAAATGAACTACACGAATATCGTTAAAGTTCCTTTTATTTTAAATACAGGGTGGTCCAAAATAGGTCTAAATAGCAAAATTTTCATAAATCTATGAACAATTCTGTGAAGAAACACTTCTGGCTTTTTTAGTTAAATGTTTTACTACCCAGGGTAGAAAAGGACCGAAGAGTCACACAAATGAAATAGAGAGACTGCGATTTGGCCATTGTTTAATCAATAAAATGAATAAAACTGTGTGTTTTTTACATTAAAACACTCCCTGAATTGAACATCATATTCTAGTAGAGAATGTCTAGATAACAATTCAATATTATTATTCATAGTAGCAGGCACATGTTATTAACACATATGAGAAGTTTGAAAACTTTCCTATGTATAATTTTAAAATGGCATCAATTTCAAAGGTTCTAGTTTTCCACTATTTTGTGTAGAAACCTATGGGCGCCTCATCCACCGGCCCCTCATCCACCGGTCCCACCCTTGACTCACTCGACGTTTAGATTGATAACTTCACTGTTGCTAAACATGTGGCTTTAATTCTTTTTTTTATTCGGTAGCTGGATAAATTGTCTTTAATATGATACCAAAAATGTTATGTTTTTTTGACAACTTCTATTTAAAATAGAGACACGTATCACGATTTTAAGGGTTTTTTGAAACGATCCCACCTCATTTGATATACCTATTAGTGACCTGTGACCATTATGAGTTGTATAGGTGAAAAGTAAATCACAAGATTAGGTATAGGTAATCCCTGGGGTAATCACTAATCAGTCATAAAGATGGATCATAATAATGAAAAATGGAAACAATAGTCAATAGAAAACAGGATGAGCTGGTAGTCTGGTAAATGTGGCCATCCAGAAAAAAACATTACGTTACGCCAAAAGCATTGAGTTTGTGTTTCCGTTTGTGTCTGCACATAGAGTATAGTTCCGAGCGTTTGTTTAGAGTACATATCCTGGGTGCAGTCATGATGTGAAACTTCTCCGCGATGCATAGGTTGCAGCGCTTTGAGGCCGGGTTGTATGGAGTCGCGTGTTGGATGATGGACCATTTGATGTGGAATGGATCTTTTTTGCGTTTTAGATTCCAGATGAATTTGGATAGTTCCGATGCAAGAGACTTTGATTCATCCTTAAATGACTGGGTCTGGAATCTAAAACGCAAAAAAGATCCATTCCACATCGAATGGTCCATCATCCAACATATTTGAATCACGTTGAAGCAAATACAATCGGACTAAATGTTTTTCACAGGTGTCAGATGTTGGTTCTTTATCTGCCCACATCAGACAACACTTATAAAAAATGAGTGATGAGAGAAAAAGTTAACGGTATGTTCCATCTACGACTGAATTGTACATGTCATGATGAGAGAGAGGCCTATAACATAGCATTTTTTCTGTGCAGCTTTACATTGACATACCATCTTTATATTATGTATACTGTATGCGCAACTAAATCAACATCGCTCAAATTTTTTTAATTACAAATACTGTATTTAGTAGATAGGCTATCATCTACGTCTAAGACCATCCATTTAAGCAAACTGTTCCTGGGATCGGATCGTTTCATATGTTTCGTATATACAGTCATCAAAAAAAGTAACTATACAGGTAATAAATGGGCTTCTAACTCTTAAAATATATACCCTACCTAAAAATATTAAATTATAAAGTTGTTGAAGAATATGTCTTCTTTAATATGAGATACGACACGCTAGGATCGGATGATTATTGAAGAAGTGGCACTCAAAAATATAAGGAGAAGTCCGATTTTCATTTTCACATTTTTATTTTCTACACGCGGGCCAATCTACGGGTACCTTATCGATTACCGGTAGTGCAATTGGGGGATGCATGCGCAGGTTGGACAGTCGGCAGGTTGGACAGTCTGCAGCACTGTTCCAATGGATCAATACGCCACACACACGCTACCTGTCATTCTCTCCCCCGTGTTGAAATATAAAATGTGAATTTGAAATTGTGACTTTACCTTACATTTTGGATTGTCGCTTCTTAAATATTCAACCGATCCTAGCGTGCAATATCTCATATTAGAGAAGATACATTTCTCAACAACTTTATTATTTGATATTTCTAGGTAGGATATACATTTTTAAAGTTAAAAGTACATTTATTACCTGTATAGTTACTTTTTTTGATGACTGTAGATCCATTGACAGGTTAAAATTGCCAAATGCGCCATTAAAACACGATGATAACGATAGCAGGTTAACGTTCTCAATATGCCTGTTTACATGTCCAACTACTCAAACCTATCTAAAATACATGTTTCGACCTATTTTATTACAGGTTGTGTAGATATAGGGCGTCATGCGTCATTTTCGAATGGCTCAGAGCGTCTACGCGGTTTATCGTATTCATAATATCCAAGTATTACAATTGATAAATTAACGGAATGCACAACATGGTTGTTTATACAATTACCCATGTCATCGGCCCCTTTTAGAAGTGTTGTTATAATACGGTATAGGTTACAATCCCCGCAGGACACTTTCGAATACATGGTCTAGATATTTGTATAATCATACATTAATAAGATGTAAATGTTGAATGCAAACTGATTATTCAGAAAAAATAGCCTGTGGAAGTAATGTAAGCTTCGGCGTTTGTCTTTGATATGGTAAAACGCTGCCATTTGTGTAAACGTCAAATATCAAGAGATCTAGATGAATCGATCAACCATCGTCCTACTGAGCCTACTAATTTTATATAACACGGTTTTAATACTAAGGGAGGGGAGGGAGGGTTACCACCCCTGTAGCTAGAGGTCTCCTTTTCCCACAAGTACAAACAAAACTTAATGACTTCATAAACATGGCCGACCTCAAAATGCCGTTGTATTTTTTTGAACAGTGAAATATAGACCAACAGTGGAATTTCCGCCAAAAAAAATTCAAAATATCAGAATTTCCCCAGGGGTTTTGCTTATAAATGAGGGAAACGACGTTTCTAATATAAACTATAAGATTCAGTATTATACTATTAAGATATTTTTTAAATGGCGATTTTTGAATATTGTAAGGTGGCACCCGTACCATCAGACTTTGACGGCTTACCCTGCCCCCGGTAAGGTGGTACTCTTAAATTGACAAATTCGTTAAAATGAACGCAAAGGATGTGAAAGAGATTATCTAGATACCCTAGGTCACTGTCTGTTGCGTTGTTGTGCCACCAGCGAAAAATCCTTATGAGGTAAATTAACCCTCGATCTACAAAGGGAGGGGGTTAGTAACCCCATCCCTTTGTAGATCGAGGGTTAATCTAAAAAACTCGAGAACAATTTAAGGTGTCACGAAACTAATAGACCTAGCATGAAAATGTAGTTCAGGAATTATAAGCTTTATTTCGTATATATAATCTCTCGATGAAGATTTTACCCCAGACTAGCTCTGGCTTTATTACACGAAGCCTATGCACGAAGGCAACACAAACAAAACCTAGAATTATTTAGTTTGTCTTCAAGGAGCAAAGTATCAATCATTCAATGTTTAGTTTTAGTTTTTGAGATAGAGCCTACCTTTTTTCAAGGACCAACCACCAAACATTCACGGTTTAAATTTAAGACCTTTAATTATTTCAAAAAAAAGGACGCAATACTCAATAATGAGAATACATGCATGTACATGTTGATTCATAATTCATAATTCATTTGGACGCAGTATCTTCTCATCTTGGAACCCATACATTGGAGTTATGTACATGCATGATCGGCATTATACGATTTTACTAAATGTCAGCATTTGTAAGAAGAGACGTATCAAATCAATGCCATTGCCAACATGTTCTTCAAACCCCACTAGTTTTAAATGATCAGGGTAAAGTGCTATATACATAACCGTTTGTTGTAAACCTTACGGGGTGATGGCGCCGACGGTTAGAGCGTCGTAACACTGCTGCGCACCGTAGTTCTGTTGGTGGATCGTTTGAGCGTGAGTTCAATACGATACACCAACACAGCCTCGTCCACATGCCTCCTTCAGACCGTGCAGACTGAAGTAGGCATGTACATAGGCGCACCGTGGTTCGGAAGTCATGTAGAAATGTTGGTCCCGTGTATCGGAAGAGCTATCCCCGATCGAGCACGTTAAAAGGTCACAGACTCCTTCGTAAAGAGTAGGAGATTATCCCGGTCTGTGTCTGTACACCCCACATATAATAACACGTATAATATGTATTCCTATAACGTACCTCCACTAGGCGTGGCGCACCAATGGAGTAAACAAATAGCCGAGACAGAATGATGTAGGCAACTAAGCTGCTTCCATTGTTCCGTCCAAGGACGACCGATGATGATGATGATGTTGTGAACATTAGAGACATACAAAGTATTGACTTATTTTGCTGCTGAGAATATGACCACATGACTGCGTGAAATCACACACTTTTAGGCAGATAACGTCTTTCAAGGTTTGAAATCGAAACAGTTGGCTGGCTATTTGGTCACCCTTCTCACAATATGAAACTAATGCAAGACGTAAGGTAACAATCCGTTGTGTTGCTCTTACATTCTACGAGGGTCATTCAATAAGTTCTACCTCCTCCCTCGTAACATCGCTAATATTAATGTCAACCTCATGACATTTGTCATGATTATAGCTCCAAATCATAGCTACAAATGTGTAGTTTACTTTTGTTATGACGCGGTCAAGGCCAGAGAGAGATTTTGGACAACGGACACAGTAAATTACCTTACAAATATACACATTTTTTCGGGTGTTTTTCGTATTGTATGGAAATGGAAATGAATGAATGATATCTGAATATATTACAGTATTATCATGGATAGATAAGATTGTGAACAATTTTAACTCTTGTAGGCTTGCAAATAGTGTATTATCAACTTAAATGTATTGCTATGCCTTTGGCATACCAGAATACTGCCATCAGTCAAATTTTCGTTGTTACAACTTAAGCCACAATGATGCCTCGAATGTTAAATCTTTACCATAGTAGTTACTTTATGAGTTTTACTTATGTGCAACCTTCAAAATAGTCAATCAGGTAGTCAATGATAGAAAATTATCGCTTTCACAGAATTTAAATCCCTCCATTTAGTTCGATATATTGAAGATATCTTTGTTATCATGAAAGTCAAATATTACTTTTACAGGGTTCTCCAGTGGAGGGGTAAACTGAATGGTTGTCCTGACCTGGATCTGGCTAATCAGAGGGCATATTTTGTCCAAACCAATCAGTCAACTTTATTGTTTACAGTCTGTTAAAGAGATATCTAACATTTAGAACGGTTATAATTGACCGATAGGTATGTGTTGCCGCTTACAATAGGCCTATTGAAAAGCACTTCGGCGATATTTTGCTGTTTTTCATCCGTTTCCGTCACACTAAATCGAGGTTTGGTTTTTACTGCATGTCCGGAAAAGTACAAACAGTACTCAATTTGCATTGGATTTGTAGCTGAGGTTCCAAGCTACAATCGTGTGATATTTGATAAGACTGGCTCATATAATAATAAAGTTATGAGGTAGGAGATAGAACTTATTGAATGACCCTCGTATGAAAAGAACTAAAGAATATTGTTCTTTCTATGTTTGTTTCTATACATTGTAGACGTCATCAATACTTAATCCTATTATAAGGTGACGTCAATTATAGTTTCCATATTCGATTTTAAAACTTATGAAATCATACAGGACATTAAAACTTCAGTGAGTTTTATGGTTGGCAATTTCCGAATGGAAATGGTTTATAACTATTTGAACATCAGTACGCTTCTTACGCGTCTTAACTGTCATAATACATTATTGAATTTGGCCGCAGAGATTTTAAATAATAAACGATAAAAGGTACTTTGATTTTTTGTGCTCATATTTTATTTACATTGAGTTATAATTATTGCCTCGCGGACATCATTTCAATATCCCCTATAGTTGCAGTAAATATTAAGACACTATGTTCCATACAAAAGTTGCGGTGCACATTAGTCTGTAACAAATCACGTCCTAACTGTTTTGACTGTAGAAGTATTCTCTTTTATCAAGGCAGTATTTCTTTCACCTTACGTAACGTCAATAATCTCACAAACTATTAAACGTGACGGTGTAGTAAAGGTAATCATCTGAAGAAGACACTAACAGCCGATGTCAAATATGGCCAGGTGTTTTGAACTCACCACCCAAAAAAGGGTGGTGGCGTTGCATTTTTGGTGACGAATCATCAATCTCTCTCTATTAACTCAACAACTAAATGTGATAGAGCTATGGTTGAGGTGTCATGTGAAAGCCTATTTATCTAGCTACATTGTGTGAATAAATCAGGTATTTCCATAACTGTTTGGCTGAGATATGGTTGATTATATTGTGAAAGTCAGGGGTGGTGGCGGTGGCGGTGGCGGCGGTGGCGGTGGTGGCGGTGGCGGTGGCGCTGTGTACAATCTCTATGGGGGAATATAGAAAATGTTCCCAATTCTACGTTCAATTTACAATAACTCCTCATTCCTATATGGTACGAACATGATCTTGCTCTCATTTTAAATATTATTTTATATTCTATAAGATTCTGTTTCAACAAACGTGACAACTATTATGTAACAATTGTAATCATGAATCGATTGCATTGTCCTTGGCTTTTCCTCCATTCGCTACACAGTGAACTTGCCCTAATTAATCGGTTTTACATACATGGGTATAACAAAAAAAAGTATTCGACCGATGATAGCAAAATTATACATTTTTGGAAAGCTCTCAAATAGGGGAATTAAAAAATGGCGTTTAAATCAGGAAAGGGTGCTTACCCAAAAAAATATACTTGTAAACTCTAATAGTTATGAAATTTAAACGTTTGTGCTCATTTACTTCTTGATATAGTTTATTTTACCAAGTTACCATTGACAACGATTATGTTCTGATAGGTAATTGCATGAGGAACTAATATGCACAGTAAAATTATGATTAGGATAGGTATCAAAATATGATCGAGCTTAAATAAAAATATGAATAATATGGATATATTTTGAATATTCTTAATCACAACATGTTACCATTAGATCCTATCTAAATTCCAATAGCATATTTGGATTCCTTGGGAGATTACCGCTCAGAAAATATATACTTTTAATGGAGTAGAACAAGCAGTTGCGATATGCTAATTCGAATCACAGATGGTGTAAAATGTCAAAATCTGGACATGCAACGGGAAGGGTGGCGAGTTCAAAACACATGGCCATATGGACTGTAGGAAGTCCTTGATCAAAACGAAAGAAATATTAGTTATACCGTTATTCGGAATTAAATGTGTATTAGGTTAGGTTGATTAAGCTGGTTTAGTTAAGGTGGCATATAAAATCTACGGATACTATTATCTATTTTGAAATAATACGTATTGCCAGAATAATTAGCCAAAAAAATTGATAAAATAGTGAAGAATATGTTAAACGCTGTTCAATTATCAATTTAGTTTCAATCGTGGTATGAGAGATTTACCCCTGTTTTCCCTAATGTGTAGCCCTATGTTATGTTAGCCGGATTTTAAAGGTATCTTAAATTATAATTTAAATAACCCTTTTGGTTGGCCTATGCCATATGATACAGCTTTTTTAAACGAAATGTGTGAGTATTTTTATTCACACTAAAAAATTGGGTCATTTGTGTGAAATCCATAAGGGATTTTTGAATAGTGTATATTATAAATGTAATAAACTCTGCGCATCGAACTTGGGTTGTTGTTGTTATGTTTGCATCATGTTATAAGGGCAATTCCCTTTCCTGAAAGTGTTATCCGCTGCAGGACACCCTGATGCGATCTAATAATGAGGTTTCCCTCCAAGGAAATAAATATACATTATACCATTCAGTTATGGAAATCAACTAATAGGTATACACTATGATACGATAAGATACACGTGAATTGAAGATGTTGTTTGACGTTTAGTTACAACAGGGAATACCATTTATAACAGTGCGACGTGGTAAAACTAAATGGCTACCTTTTCTACTTTCAATGCGTCAATTTGAACGACTCAATAGATGTAAGCTACATGTAGGCCTACATTACTAACTAACAGGGGCTGGCTTACTTTTTAGATTTTAATTTTTAAGTCGTCACTCCAATCACGACAGATATGTACTATTACTTTTGCGTTTGATTGTTATCAGTTGTGATATTGAAGAGGTATAGGGTATATTTATGACCGAATCTGCTAACTTTTTTATTTTTTATTTATTTTATTTATTCAACTGGCTAACAACATCAAAATATAAACAACACATATAAAGGAGGTCTGCTGAGCAGCCAGGGAGCACTGACAGCACAAAAGAGTACTATCACCACAGGGTGCAGTGCTCCCAACTCAGCAGAGCTCTACAAACACCAGAAAATAAAACATACACAGGTATAAATATAAATAGACAAAAAATAAAAATTACAATAAAGGCAACACACTATACATCATTTTCCTTATAGTGACGTTTAAGATTGGTTTTAAAAACTGGTTTGCTAGAACTTGTTTGGTAGATTGAATCTGCGTACTGTCGGTGAAGCTCGTGCGATGGGGGTAATGGCGGACGCGGGGTAATCGCGGACAGGGCTGTATCTAAAGGCAGGTGAAAGAAGGTGGTATTTTGCCACCCTTTGATGTTAGGTGCCTCTCCATTGAAATCACACAAAACCTAAATGGGATGGTTGTCTCGCAAATTCTCGCGAGAATTACAAAAATCACTTTTTGGGCACTTTGATATTTTGGTGCATTAATTTCTCTTTGAAACTGGTATTTCTACATGAAGGAAAACAAAGTCTTATTTTTTTTTAATGTAATGTATGATACCTTCTGATAAAAAAGAAATGAATTCAGAGTCACAATGATGAGCATAATAATAAGAGAGGATGTGCCCATACATGGTACATGGATTGGGGTAATCACGGACATGTGCCGTTTCCATGGTAACCAATATGGGCGTGGTCAATTTAACATAATAAATCGGTAATAGTTGTTGACCATATAAATATGTGACATTGTTCTTTGATTTCTTCTACACTTTTAAAAAGGGTATTTTTTAACTCCCATTGAAATGCTATATTCCAATAAAAAGAGGGCTGCCATTGATAAAGCACGTCCGGGATTACCCCCAGAGTGTGGGGTAATGCCGGACGACGCCATTTTTTTTTATTGCGTCGTAGCTTCGAATTTCAAAATGATGAGTTGATAAAAACTTGATAAAAGGTAGAACCTTCACAGTGCTTTGTGTTTACATGATTTTTATTGTTATATGACGTATTATATGTGTGTTATACCTCTCTGACAAAAGGTGTCCGCCATTATCCCACCTTCCCCTACTGAATACAGATACTCTCCACGTACAAAAAGCAATTTTCCTTTGCGACAATCATTTTAATACAAACACATCGTACCCTTGTTTCTCATTTCTATCCCTTTACTCGTATCTCTTAGCACCTGTTGGAACTTATTTTAGACTACATTTCAAAACATGTAGTTCGCGATATCACGTGTCTAGTAGTTTGCCAATATACACGGATAGCGAGGGTTGCACACAAAATGTAGGACACTCAGTACATCTTACCATAGACTGATTACTGATATTCTCCACGTACAAAAAGCAATTTCCCATTGCGACAATCTTGTTAATACAAACACATCGTAACATTGTTTCTCATTTCGATCACCTTACCCGTATCTCCTAGCACCTGTTGGAACTTTTTTCAAACCATATAGCTCGCTATATCACGTGTCTACACAGAAAATATAATTTGTCTATTGACAAGAAAAATCTTGTTATGCGAAAGGTCTAGGATGACAAACTTTAACTTGTCACACAATTTAAATGTATGTATTAACTTGTCATAGTATTTGTCATGTATGCAAGATTAATTTAAATTTGTCGTCTGTATTGTTTTCTCAATTAGATATTGTCTCTTGACAACTTTATTGAGTATGTTCATAGATGTAGATAGATGTAGATGTTGTCACGTAAAAAGTGTCTATAACGACAAATTACTCAAATTATTTGTCATGCAAGAAATTTAAATTGTCATACAAGAAAATTAATTTGTCATGCAGAATCTTTATTTTTTTGTCATGCAGACAAAAAATAATTTGTCTTGCTTGCTGTTTAATAACTTGTGACTTGACAAAAACTGCAGAAGATTGCTAGTTCAAAAGTAAGATATTTGCAGATTTCATACTTTTTAACATGATTTAATTTAAAAATTATATTTGAAAGAAGTTTTGCACTGTGAACTGCAAATGTGACAACCAGTTACCAGCTATACTTGATCAACCAATGAGTATGATACTAGTGTAAGCTTAACTGCGACAACCCGTACGATACAAGTACGACGATGCATCACATCATGTTTGGCCTGGCTAAGCCTAGACTGTTTGGGCGATAGTCCTGGCTGATGGTTGTCACATTTACAGTTCACAGTGCAACACTTCTTTTCAAGTACTAAACTTAAATTAAAACACAGCAAAAATGATAACACATGCACATTTCTTACCTCTGAGCTAACGATTGTCTGGCACTTGACTCCACCAAAATTGCGTATGTGATGGCGGCAGCCCTTTCACACATCTCTAGAAACCCGTCACTTCTTAACTTTGTCAAATCATTTGTCATGGAATTTGTCAGCTGCACGAATTAATTAGTAATGCTCTAAGAAGTTTGTCAACAAGATTTGTCATACGTATACTACTTTGTCAATTCATTGCGTCATGACGATCTACACTTGTCACTGACCGTATTAGCTCGTATTGTAAATTTGTCAATCATTCAAACTTGTCATTCACTAATTTTGATTCGTCATGTTATGGTACGTCTATTATTATCTGTCACTTGTCATTCGCCCATAAATATGTCAACTGACATACAGGGTGACCCAAAACAATGTTAACACTCCGGGCACATAAGATATCTTAAAAGGACAGGAACACACGGGTCTAATCTTTATGTATTATGAAAGCTGAGTAAATAAGCTTTCATTTTTATTTTATTGCGTTCCAATTGGTTATTTAGAACGGGAGATATGCTTCAGCAAACATGAGGAAGCAAAATCGGCTTGGTCCAATTTGCATTAATTACAACTTTGATTACGAACTTGTAACAAAGCCAAAAACATTATTGTGCAGTAATTCAAAATACCATTGCAACATTTAATCATAAGTTAGAATGTATCGATTATTGAATATAATTGAATCTTGTTTTACCTGAAGGATTCATTACGTGCAATTGATTTATGGTTCATTTCAGTGCAATACTAGTTTTATTTCAGTGCAATATTAGTTAATTTATTTAATTGGATGGACCATTTCAACAAAGAACATGAAATGTTTAAATTTCAATTTTAAAGACTGCTTTACTGACAGCTACCCATTGCACATGGAAAAAGAGTATAGAACTTGAACTCATGACAAAATACCTATGGTCACGCGTTATGAACTCGCCTCCCAATAGGGTGGTGCCGTTACATTTTTTAGTTTTATGCAGTCATTTTTCTCAAACAAATATTTTCAAAACCACAAAAGCTATCTCAACAAATTTGATATCATTTTAAAGCCCTAATAACAAGCCATCTGCCTGAAAAATGTAGCTGGTATAGCTAATACAGAAGGGGAGCTACAGCTGTTTAAAGTTTAGGGACTAGGGGTGGTGCTGGAAGGGGTGCCGCTGGAAGGGGTGCCGCCTGTACAAACCCAATGGGGAATATACCATGCTTTGTTCTTTTTACCATAACTAGTCATCTCGTAATGTTACAAACACCATTCTGGTCCCATTTTAAAGGATATTTAGTAGTCTTTAATCATGTGGTTCAACAGACTTGTCAACTATTTGTAACAACTAATTAATTATGGATAAGACAATGATCATCGACTTTCTTCCTATTCGCTACGCAGTCAACATGAAATATCAGTCTCAATTTACCGGATTTATACAAATGACTATAACAGAAAAAGTTTTCAACCTATGATAGCAAAAGTATACATTTCTGGAAAGCTTGGAACTAGAGGAATTCAAAAATGCAGTTTATATTAGGGAAGGGTTCATCCTTAAACAAATATTTCTGAAAATTCTAAAAATATATAAAATAAAAATTGGAGATATTCACTAGCCGGTATAATTACCATACCGACGTAGTAACTTTGACAATTATATATCATCTAATGGGTAATTTCATGAGGAATTCAAATATGTAAAGTAAATAATGATAGGGGTAGGTATAAAAATATATGGATCTCAAATTAAAAATTTAAAAACTCTGATATTTTCCCGAACATTTCCGATCATACCATTTTAGTTCTTATTCGTACTATAATTTTAATGGCATATTTGGTTTCCTCATGCAATTTACCTTCAGAAAACGTATACTTTTACTACCTCAGGGGGGGTATACAAGCAAATATAAATGTGTAAAGTTAAAATCATGTCGCGAAAGCCAAAATCCGTGTGTAACGCAAAAGGAGGCGAGCTTAAAACACATGACCCTATATAATTTATGTGGAATATATTTATTCATGTCTTTTAAGCTTGCAAAGAATCGAAAGAATGCGTTGAAAAGAACAAAGAAGAGATTAACTGATGTGGGGGTGTGTGTGTGTGTGTGTGACTTAATCATGTTGCTTCTTGCTTCGTGCATTTTAAAAGCTTTACTTTCATACTGAGAAGATTGGACCAAGCCGATTTTGCTTCCTCATGTTTGCTGAAGCATATCTCCCGTTCTAAATAACCAATTGGAACGCAATAAAATGCAAATGAAAGCTGATTTACTCAGCTTTCATAATACATCAAGATTAGACCCGTGTGTTCCTGTCCTTTTAAGATATCTTATGTGCCCGGAGTGTTAACATTTTTTTGGGTCACCCTGTATAATATAACATTACTAATTTCCGTCCCCCGTTTGACAAGTTTTTCATTGAATTTGACAAATTAATATTCTCAATGTAGTAGTTTGCCAATATACGAGGGTTGCATAACAAATGTAGGACGCTCAGAACGTCTTACCATTGACTGATAACAGATATCCTCCACGTACAAAAAGAAATTTCCCATTGCGACAATCTTGTTAATACAAACACATCGTACCATTGTTTCTCATTTCGATCACCTTACCCGTATCTCCTAGCACCTGTTGGAACTTATTTTAGACTACATTTTAAAACATGTAGCTCGCGATATCACGTGTCTAGTAGTGTGTTAATATACACGGATAGCGTGGGTTGTAACTATGAATCTTTAGGGTATATGCGATTCGTACGGTAATGTTTTCATATTTCGTTTTACCTTATATTCCTCGCAAAATCAACAATATGGACAAAACCTAAACGCCCTCATTCTCAATGTCCTCCTCGACGTCGATATTATTTCGATGGTAATGATCCTGGAATATGCTCACCCCTGCACACCCTGCCATTATGGTATATACACGAGTTAATAATTGATCGTATGAAGGGGGGTTACCTTTTACAACAATGCGTAAAATGTGACTCTGGCTTGACTCTGGTTGTCATGGTAACCACGCAGAGCCTGTGATTGCTGATTTTAATCACTGGCTACAAAGGTTTCAACGCTGTTAAAAGAAAGTCCGCATGTATCTTGTTATCATATTACACTGTGATTCAACACAATGATACTAATTGTAACGAGTCCCTCTCCATATATATTAATATTGCCACTCTGGCACTTCTGAGATGAAAATCCTTTTCAATTTACAAGCTTAAAATCACACACCTATGGCTAGTCAAAGGGTCAGGATTCGATAATCGGACCCATGTCCAATTATTGATTGACTAGCATTCTCTTGACTGATTTTGTAAATCAATTATTAATTTGCAATCGATAAGGATTAAAGAACATAATTATTGACTGATATTGAATATCATATTATTCTTTTATCTTTCGATTTACTAGAATTTAATAAATACATCTGTCTCCAGAAACCTCTAGCTTAAGGAAACAAATTTGAATGCAAAATCTAAAAAAACAAACAAAAAAAACTTGATTAAAATGTTCTGTTGTACAAATCCAATTATCTACTCACATGCTAGACAGTTTTGTCTTCCCGTTCGGAAGCTTCTTCGGTAGCGACTTGATCCACTTGTTTTTCCCACGAGATTTACTTGCACTTTCGGGCCCAGGAAGCTCAGATATTAAGAGTGGATCGTAGAAATGATTTAGCAAATCACTTGATTTAACAAATTCGGGAGTGCGATTAGTGACACGCATTGCATATCTCTAGCACGAATTATAATGTAAAAACCTCAAACTCGGTCGTAACCAAAGCACAAACATATACCTGCTTCAGTATCTCATGGAACGCAGTTTACATCGTATACAACCACAGGAAATAGGCGACTTATGTTCAGCAAAACAGCTTTTGGTTTTGTAAAGTATTTCCAAAGCAAGTTGTGCAACGTTTGGATGTGTTACAAATATCTAAGATCTAAGATAAATATTAGTCATATACCACTATCGACAACGATTGTCATTATTGATATCGTGATTTCAATAGGTATTGAAATACAGCTAGTATCAACATTTTGTTGTGACAACGAGCCCTCTGGTAACCAAAAGCAATTGACCTAAATTTGAAGAGTAAGGTGAAAATAAACACCTTCATTATTTGGTGAGATCAATATCGTATAGCCTCGATATTAGATGCGGAGTAAAATTTGATCTTCAATTCTTGCTGAAGGTATCCAAGAAAGTATTTTCAATTTAGTTTACTTGGAGTATTACAAAATAATATTGGTGAAAACCATAGGCGTAACCGGAGGGGTTACTTGGGTTGAGAGGGGGAAGGCTTGATTGACAAAGTTAACCACATCTGTCGTTTATTTGATGTATGTTTGTGCTCAAAACATTCTTTACTCTCTTTCAATTTGCATTTGAAAACTCAATTTTAAAAAGATAAATAAAAAGATAAATACACGTTCCATAATGTATACTGTATATATATGTGTTGTAGTTTTGATGAACAGGATAATAAAATAGTAATCAAATTCCTACGTTTATAGAATTAAATTCACCTACCTTCCTTCTTTCAATTAAATCGATACTTTCCAATTGGACTTTGAATACCTTGATATCCAAACACCACTTTTTATTGTTATCAGATTCAGTTGACCTCCCCCCACCCTATACACAAAAACACCACTTATTGATTGTATACCCTCACATTTACAGATGTAGTAAACTTCCAAGTGCCAATATAAAACTGTAACAGTAATATTATTCAATTTATTAAAGCATAAGATCAAAATAATACAATACTTTAGGCAGAATGTCATGTGTTTTTAGTGTATAACCCATAATAAACCCTTATAACTAATTTGAAAATGTCTTAATAAATACATCAAGAAAAAGTATGTGATATCACGACTATGTGTATTGTTCGGGTTAATAGTGGAGCGAATAATTATGTAACAAAATATGGTCAGGATATTCACTTATGGCAGATGGTAAGTATGAAAATTGGCTTACAGGGGTGTTTTGACGTGCTGATTTAAAACAATAGAGGTCATCTTGGATTTCAAAATGGCCGCCATTCAAGATTGATACCCCGAGATTGATACCCTGAGATTTCACTAATATGTTCTCTATAGTTTTAGATGGATTAGGTGTGCAAACTTAGTGTACTTTAATAAGTCTACACTGCAAAAAGGTTGCTTAAAATACGTTGCTAAAAGTACTTTTATCATCCGTTGGTTGACGTGTTGATTAAAATTCATTCAATATATGTAGAAAGTTAGGCGTTGTATAAAAGTAAAAAATCCCCAGCGTTGAGCAATTCGTCGAAAACAATGTCCTTAAAATGTTGGTGGAAACTGTTTCTGTTGCTAAAATATGTTGCGTAAAATATTCCACTCTGGCAACTGTTGCATGAGCATTGAGGACAATCACGCAACAGTTGATGCAAGTTACGCGCATGTGAATTTTAGGCAACTGTTGTCCAAAAAAGCCAATTTCGTGAGCTGTTGCATACTTGAACAACTGTTGAGTGAATATAATTGCCTAACTTTTGAGTAACTAGGATTGTTCAACTGTTGGTGAAAACATGTTATCTAACGGTGTTGGGCAAATTTTACTTAACAGTTGAGCGGTTGCATACTTGAACAACGTTGTGTAAAATGTTGAGTAAATATTTAAGCAACCTTTTTGCAGCGCAGGACCACAATTAGATTTAATATGTCTTGGCATCCAAAACGGAATAAATCGCTAACACTGACAAAATAGTTTAAAATTCCCATCCTTGTTTGACATATATTTGTTTATGAATATCATTTCAACGGTGTTATTGCGACGTCACTGGCGATGAATATTGAATAGTCGATTTTTATAGCCAAAAAATACACGACATGGACATATACTGAATAGTTCATGTCATGTGATCTATTTTCCACCAAAAGAATCACATAAATATGTTTATGTATTATATAATATGGACTATTTATACCTTCATACCCAGATAGCAAGACTACGTTTGGCAAACGTTCACAGTAAATAACACCAATGATAAGAGATGTCAGATATCATGTATATAGGCCTAGTTAAATAACATGTTAAAAAAAATTACACATTCACTACCGAAAGGGAATAGTGTATGTAGCTGTGCTGCATCGCCTAGAATTCCCATTACAAGTTACCGGTTCACTACCGGGAGGAAGTGATGTATGTAACTCTGCTGCATCGCCCAGAATTCACATTATTTGCCTACCCCGTGTTGCTATACAAAAATGCTCAATATATAATAAAAAGTTGTCACAAATAAAATACCCAACATATGGCTACATTTGATAAATTAAGCAACAGTTGCTATACAAAAATGCTCAATATATAATGAAAACAATTCACAAATTAAGCAACAGTCACAAAATGCCCAACAAATATTAATGGTTAATTAATAATACCCAACTGTTGTGTAATTAAAATTGTGCAACTGCTGAGTAACTGGAATTGTTTGGGTAAATTTTACGCAACTGTTGAGCGGTTGCATACTTCAACAGCGTTGTGTAAAATGTTGAGTAAATATTTAAGCAACCTTTTTGCAGTGTATGAAAACTTACATTTTTGGGCACATCTATTTCTAAATTCACTATTTTTTGAAGGTTTTTGTCAACTATTCAGCATGATTTTGTTTGGGGGGGGGGGGGGGGGGGGGAGTTCGTCAACAATGTAAAATACCCTATGAGAACATTTACCGACTGAAGAACAATCTATATAGGTATGACATGTTGTACTACATGTAGTGTAAAACTGTAACCCAGGAATTAATAATAATAATAAATTACATTGTTAAGCGCATAATACAAAAGTTTCGATGCGCTGTACAATAAAAACATAAAAAGCATTTAAAAAGCACACATAAAATATACAAGTGTACTCATAGGAATAAAAGTACAATGAGATATATATATATATATATATATATAAAACTAAAACCAAAACAGAGCATAATATACATTATAAAAGCAAACACATGTCGGTATAAATCACAATAAACGATTATATAAAAACACCGCAATACACGCAATATAAGAAAACCTAAGCATAGAGGAACACTGGCAAGAGTCAATTTCAACAGGCAGAATTAAAAAGGTGAGTTTTCAGTTTTGATTTGAATTCTGCCAAGGAAATGGCGCAGCGAAGTGAAGGTGGCAACCGGTTCCACAAATATGGCGCTGCTACAGTGAAACATCTGTCACCATAGTACCGTGTGTTAGTCCTAGGTCCAGGTTGGAGCAGATGTTGTGTTGATGAACTGAGCGAAACTGATGTAGCTGGTGTGTAGTCTGTTATGAGTTCGGTGATGTATTGTGGTGCAAGTCCATGCTTGGCTTTGAAAGTTAACAACAGAATGTTAAAAAGAATGCGTTTTTCAACTGAATTCCTATACTATTTAAAATGGCACTCCGCGGCCATCGTTATCCTTTATCGAATTATCATTAAATCAACCCAGGACTTAAATTTGACCTGAAACCATTGTTTTTTTTACCCAAAAGTGATTGATTTTGTGTGCAATTTCGGCATTTTTACAGAAATATGATTTTGTTATGACGTCCAAAAATCTTTGAGCCAAAATAAAGATTTTCTTTTGGCAACATGTTAAATATCAGCATTTTTAGGGATATTTGATACCAAAAATGGTTTGTCTGAATCATTGCCTTTGAAAGCTCTTTAGGGGAGGGGTAATTAATGGTTGAATCTGCCAAATGAATATCACTTTTTTCATCCGTTTCCGTCACACTAAATGCACGTTTTGTTTTCACTGCATCTCCAGACAAGTACAACCATTACTCAGATCAATTTAATATGAATTTGTAGCTGAGGTTTCAAGTTACAATTGTGTAATATTTCACAAGGCTGGCTTATAACAAAGTTATAAGGTAGGAGGTAGAACTTATTGAATGACCCTCGTAATATGAAAATGTACGATATATTTTTATTTTTGCATTTTTATGAACAACTATTTCACTTTACAAAAATGATCATAGAAGTAATACTTATTGCTACGTCTTGGCACTATATAGTTTTGGTTTCTAGAAATTTAAATTTCTTTTTATATTATAGAAATACTGCTTTAAATAGGCAAATATTGACAACAATTCAAAATAAGTCTAGAAACACTGATAATGAATACCCCATGATTATTATTTCATCACAAGGGTTCCATACATAAAATATCAAAACAATTTGCAAACCTTCATCCTCCGAAATTTGTTAAAAGTGCAATGCCGGCTCAAATATTCACTTTTAACATTATATAAAATTCGATTAAATTCGAAGTTGCATAACTGTTGCATTTCAAATGATTGTTGTCCATATAATGTAATCTGACCAGGGTGGATAGCCCACGGCACGCCAGAAATGCAACAAGCTTGTAATATTATATTACCTACTGAAGGTCAAAACTAAAAAAAGATACATTCCTTTAAGGTAAATGATACTTTTCTAAATGATACTTTTCTAGAAAGAGTAAAGTGTACCAAATGTATTGGTGTACTAATTGATGAATGTCTAATCATATTGATTGCATGGCGAAAACAGTATCACGCAATATTGGTGTTGTTACGAATTAGGGGGGGGGGGGGGGGTACCGCGCCATTTTGTCCCAAAGCAATGGTCATGACGTCATATTTTGGTCGATTTTCTGAACTTTTGTATTGGATTTACGTGCAAAATATATGCCCTTGGCAGCATACTTTCCCGGGTGTGTGGGTGCACTTTAAATTTCAGATGTTCTAAAATGGACGGATATCTAACCAATTTGATAAAAAAACACGATCCACACACCCCAGAATTGCAAAAAATGCATAAAATAAGTCCACTTTTTTATGCCTTTGAACAGAGTGGCGGCCGGGATTGTAGAATTTAACACAGTGCATTAACCCATGACCCATGATATAAATAAATTATTTGCGATGAAGAATTCCAATTAGCACGGTTGGTGTAGTGGTTAGAAAGTCGACATGAGGAGCGAAAGGTTGTGGGTTCGAGCCCCATTAGGAGCACTTTTTGTTTTATATGCTGGATTTGCTTAGCATCATCTGTATGCTTGCCCACGCGGACACCACACTGCTGGCGTTTACCGTATCAGTAACGCCATTTTTTTCTCTCGAAAATGTCAAAAAAAATTACCGTTCTTTTAAAAATAAGAATTATAATCAAATTACAAACATATTTTGTGCGAGAGCAACACACACATTTGGCAAAAATGGCACAATAAAAATCCGTTCGTTATAAATAAATGGACATGGTTAAATAATAAAACTATCACAATTACAGTCGTGGATCTCTGTGGCGTGCGTAGGTTGGCCATGTCGTTGGCAATCGGAAATCACGGGTTCGAATATTCCTTTTATTTTTCTATTTTTTAAACTTGATGGTAGATTAATGTAACATCATTGTTAAGTCAATTTTTATCAATTATAAATGCCGCCCATGCGTTTATAGTTTTCTTTTTATTTATTTATCTATCATAAATGTATCCTTGATTTATTTAACTTTGTATCTAAACAATTAAAATGCGTAAACAATTATATTATTGCTCGATAAATAGAGTGATTTAACTTGAGTTCAGTTTGATAATATGATAGCAAAACTTGTTGTAAAACCATTTTACCAGTGTGTCCAACAATTTCTCCTTTGCACACTTTGGTAATACATTCAGAGATGTCACTTTTAGCTTGTTATAGCTAGGCTCAATTATAAGCAAGTTTGCGACCGGGTTTGCGACCTCTATGATTTTAGGCTGGTAACACAATCCCACAGTGCATTTCGTTAAAACAGTGTAAATTATTTTCCACGATACGTATCACGTGATAACCACGATCGATTTCGCAAAATATTGCAAAATGGCGCGGTACCCCAGCCCCCCCTAGTTACGAATAGAATAAATTACATAGCGCCCTCCCTCGGTGAGATGAGTCCAGATCGGCTGGCCCTTGTAATACGGTAATTAGATTCTGTTAGATTGGAGATCCGATCAGTAAAGGTCGCATTGTAAACGATGGAGTAAATAAAGGATTGTGTTTGTAAAACTAGATGAATGAAGCGAGTGCAGTCTACCTCTGAGGACTAGTTTACCCCCGTGACAAGATGAGGATGCATAATCGTCACAGTGTTATGAATAAACTTAAATTCTGCATCCCAGACCGTATACTACACACTCTGTATTATTCTTTAATTTTACCCTACCTTAGCTATGGAATACTCATTAAACATGTGTAAAACGTATCTAGACAATTTAGTTAAATTACAAAAATGGGCGGTAAGAACTATTTTTAAGAGTCTTTACCGAACTAATACCGGACCTTTATTTGCCAAAAATAATTTTCTTACTGTTGCTGATATGCACACACTAGAGCTTGGGGTCTTCATGTACAAATGTTCAATAAATGAACTCCCCACGTCATTTAAAGATTACTTCAAAAAAACGCTCTGATGTTCACGACTATCTAACAAGACACGTCAATGATTGTAATTTGACAAATAATAAGAAATTCGTACTGGTGTTGCAGTGCAGCCCTATTTATTGTCGCGGTCATTGATGGTTATCAACGACCGATCTTACAGTTTTTGATCACCAAGGGTCTATATAATTAACCAGTAGGAGGCCTGGAGGTTGTAGTCGGAACATCAGTTGAAATCGAACCCTATGAAAACAAAAAAGTTGTACTATTATTTCTCAAATGAACTCCACTCTAATGATTGAGTGTATACACACTAAACCATGGCATTTGTGTGATTTGTAAATACATCATAATCATGAAAGTGTTTTTACATACATCTACGGTATATCAGCTACAAAAACAAGGTAAAGATTTATTATTTTGAGCAATCTCTCAATGGCCTCTTAGATCAACTTAACTCGCCGATTTTAGCCGTGAATTATTTACATTACCAAAACCGTTTGGGAAATAGTCGTAACGCACTTTGATGAAATAAGAATAGTAATGACCCTGAAGTCTCTCAACTCTGCAGGGATACTCACTCGGAACTAAACATTAATGTATCACTATTTAGTAATGATCTTTTAGTCACGTTCAGACTAGGCGGAGTAAGGACGGCGTAAGGAAGAGTAGCGGTGGTTTGGAGTAGAAATCGCGTAACTGATGGAGTAGTGACTGTCTGAACGATGATTAGTGTAAGTTACGCCGCCTTAATCCGGTCGATTTACTCCTGAAAGCAGGAGTAGCGAGGAGTAAGCGAGGTCAGCGTAGCCCCGCCTGGCGTAAATGGCTGTGTGAACGGTACTTACGCTAATCGCGCGTAAGTGTGACCTTTTACAAGATCGTGACCTTGGTGTGTGATGTGCTACGATAGACGTTTTACAAGCTCGCGACCTTGATGTGTGTTGTGTGTTTAAATATATCAAAATAAATAACTGAATTTTCTTTTGAACTTATTTTAATAAGTTCAAAAGAAATGTAAAGATGTTGTTTGGGCAGACTATTTGCAGAAGCTTTTTGATGTACAATTTAAAAAAACATGGGGATGTGCATAGTCAACTTTTATCTCTATAAATGCGAACAAATTAATATAATTATCCTTTTTTCTTCTAAATTTAATTCCAAAATATATATCAGAACATGCATCAACACAAAACCATTTTCAGTGATATGCGATTTGTAATACAAAGGTTAAAGCAAGGAATGCTTCCTATTTCAACACTTACACCAGCAAAGCTGATAATCGGCGTAAGTTACGCGGCGTAGCGATAGGAGTAAAGCGTGTGTGGACACGCGGTCAGAGTAACGAAACTATTTGTGGAATTTTTGCTTTTAGCGTAAGTTACGCTTTTGAATAACCACTGTGTGAACGTACTTTTCCCCATAAAAATGTTTTATCCTACATGCACATCAGTAATATATCATTTGAAAATTACCAGAAGCATGTCGGTAGATCGTGGAAGCCCATTTTGCTAATATATCTTGAGTTTTCGCATATATTACACTGATAGTATAATTTCTTGTCTCAATAGGCAAAGTCCCCATTAGGCATTGAACTTATTAAGCATAGATTACAAGTTGTTTCGTAACAGTCGTAAGCAAGCTGTAACAATGGAATGTACAGTCATCAAAAAAAGTACCTAGGCATATACAGGAAATAAAAATATCCTACCTAAAATCTTGAATTATAAAGTTGTTGAGAAATTCATCTTCTTTATTATGAGATATCGAACGCTAGGATCAGGTGATTATTAAGGAAATGACACTCCCAAATATAAGGTGAAGTCCGATTTTCATTTTCACATTTTGTTTTCTACACGCGGACCGATCTACGGGTACCTTAATATCGATTACCGGTAGTGCAATTTGGGGATGCATGCGCAGGTTGGACAGTCGGCAGTATTGTTACGATGGATCAATACGCCACACACACGCTACCTGTCATACTCTCCCCCGTGTTGAAATGTAAAATGTGAAAATGGAATTGTGACTTTACCTTACATTTTGGATTGCCACTTCTTTAATATTCAACCGATCCTAGCGTGCAATATCTCATATTAAAGAAGATAAATTTTTCAACAACTCTATGATTAATATTTTTAGGTAGGATATATATTTTGAGTAAATTTATTACCTGTATAGTTACCTTTTGTAACAGTGAAGTAGTCAACTTTGCTTACGAATTTATCCCATGAAGTCGTAGTTTAACTTACAGGTATTGCCTTTACTTTTAATCCTTTACTTTGTGGATAATTCTCCCGGAGATGTGAAACTAAAACAAAGTTAACCTATTGGGATACCTTCTATTTCTGATGTATATTTTCAATAATACTTGCTCAAATGTAACATTTATTAGTTGCTTATCTTCAATGCAAAACAAGAATGCCAAAGCTTGAAAAATAAAAATACTTGGAGCCCTTTCATCCTTGTTTACTTTACAGCGTTTTTGTTTGTAGATGTTTTTCAATCGTCTACTGATATTGGATATAGTTTTTAAAATCATGACCTGAAGAAATAGAAAACCAGAACATTGCGCTTACACGCCCATTCCATTCTATGATTATTACTACGCTGTAGCAAACAGCACGTAAACAACCTAGAGATACGAGTTGTTGTACAGTCCCGAGATTAATGCATATGAACTTTTAAAACGATTTTCCATATCGTTAATCCTAATATTGCTCAGGTAAGCAGACCCTATTAACATATTCGGAACTGTAAAGGAAAGAAGCTCAGACTCGTGCTAAAACATTCGTGAAGCTACATTTTCGTTCCCGATGAATTTGATAGTTTTCTACCTAAAGCTGTTTAAAAACGTGTCCTTCCTGGCACTCACAATCAGAATAAAAGTGGAGTTTGTATCGTATGAAAACTCAATTTGTAAATCAAAACATTGATCGCATTGCACCATCACTACCCATGTGGCTTTACTTGTATAAACATATCGTAATCGTAATCATAATAAATCATGGTTTATTCATACATTGTAAATCCGGGCATGATATCTCACGATATGCTATAACATTGGCGCTGTGCGATCTTTATATTTCCGCTAATAACATCAGTCCTCTGGAAACTGTGGCCCATATTTCACTTATGTACAACGGCATTTTTGAGGTCGGCCATGTTTATGACGTCATGCATGACATGTTTGTATTTGTTGTGGTATGTATGGAAAGAAGAGACCTAGAGCTATACCATGGTGCCAAATAAGCCCGGCAAATAAGCATACTCTGCAAAACATGTCCTTCTTGCACTCAGAATATAAGTGGAGTTTGTATCGTATAAAACCTAACATTGGCGCTGTGCGATCTTTCGACTACTAGTAATAATATCAGTCTTCATCTGGAAACTGTGGCCTATATTTCGCTGATGTACAACGGCCTTTTTGAGGTCGGCCATGTTTATGACGTCATGCATGAGATGTTTGTACTTGTAGTGGTAGGCCTATGTGTGGAAAGAAGAGACCTCCAGGTATACCATGTTTATAGGTCAATAAATATCCGTATGTGTTGCTTCGAGAGAAATTAGACATATCAATGCACCCACGCTGTTGATGTGTGAATAATATCACGACTCCGCAAGGGTTGTGCTATTGTGAGCATATCAACATTTGCGCAAGTGCATTGACTTGTCTATTTTTCAATGCCTGAACAACGAATCAAAACAAAGCGCGTGGTGCGCACACGCGGAGTGCATGACACTTTCAAGGCACTTCGCGTATTTTATTTGCTTGCTTTCTGATTGGTTCGACTCTACTAAGTGTGTATGAATACCAAATAAGCATACTCTGCATGTCTGTTTGGATTCAACCGGGGGAGGGGAGTCCCCTTAGTAAACCGTGTTACAAAAAAAAGCTCTGTAGGACAAGGGGTTAATTTAAAAATGTACCGAATAAATTCAAATTCAACGCAGGGTGACCAATGTATCGTAATCTGAGAAGATTGCTCCGAAGCTTTATGCAAAATTACCGTACGCTTTGTATGTAAATTACAACATACTCGAAGTATCATGATCACTAGTTACAACAGCAGGTCGCGTTTGCCTTTGTAGATTTTGTTTCTTCAAATGAGAAACAACATTGAAGGGACTTCAACGTTTTAGTTTTAATTTCACAGATCTCTATTTTCCTTTTCTAGCTCAACCACGAATTAATAAATGGAATATTTTATAGGTGCATGAAAGGTGTAAAGCTTAGCAATGAATAGGGATATCATTGTAGCATGGCGAACAACTGTAAGTGTTTTTTACAAGGATAATTACAGTTGAAACGCGAACCCTTTAAGTCTGCAAAGAATAAGTAATCGGGCTTCTTTTTATTTAGGTTGCGACTTAAAATGTTATTTTTGACTATGTTCCATTGATTCATTGATCACAAACTTATAAATCGTAGCGGGCACGTGTATTGTACTTTTTCACCCAAAGATATGGAAGTCAAAGTTCCTCACGAAAAGGCCATATTTAAAATATCATTAATAATATACGAAATATGCATGAACGTTACGATAATTTGCATTGTTGAAATGAGATGGGTTGAATGTCAGAGTTCAAAGTGCCCAACAACGCGATAAACCATTTCCGCAGAAAGTGTCAACCAAAAAATAGAAAAAGACAAAAAATCCTAAAAAACACAAATTGTAACAAAAAGTTATTGTCTTTTTTTTAAATACAAGTTACGACTTATTTTGGATTATATGTAATCGATTCATTGATTACAGCTGGGATTACAGCTTGTATAAATCGTACATGTATGTCAAGAATTAATTACCACACCCCAGATATGGACGTCAACATAATATATACGTCACAAAATGCTATACACGAACTATGCATGGACGTTATTGTTAATGTGGATATAGAAAATAAGATGGGTCGGATATCACGGTAACACGCACAACAAGGCGCTATTTCGTCAGAATGCCATCCCCTAAAAAATCCCAAATAAACAAAAACAAATGTACCCGGTAATTTGAAGACCTTGTGATTTTACTTCAAGTTATAAGACTCCTGATGATACTAACATGTGATCGACTACCCCTATGGAAATCCTAAATGCTCTAGAGTAAGCATAATCGCATTTGATTTCCCTTGATGACATCTATATAGTTTTAACGGGTACATGAGGCTTTAAGAGTTACGATGACATTCGAGTAACCGCATGTGAACTTCGGAAGGGCGATGGCAGAGCACACAATCATTATATTGTCAAATCGGACTGCTTTATCTTGCGTTTGTAATCAATGCACGTAGTTTGCATCGATCGACACTCATACTTCGAAAGTCGAAATTGTAAGTCAAAATTATGATAGAAACACAAGTTCAACAAGTGTTGAAAGATGTGTAAAATGTGTGACCTATTTGCGCCCAAGCTGTATGCAAAATTACCATACGCTTTGTATGTAAATTATATCATGATCAATAATTACAGCAGCAGGTCGTGTCTATTGTGTATTGCCTTTGCACATATATTTGTCAACATGTGAATCAACATTGCCGAAACTGCAAGATTTTAGTTTAAAACTTCACATTTCACAAATCTCATTCTAGCTCAATCACTAAGCAATAAAAACAAAGGACACCGAAGTGTAGAATTAATAACCTCTGTGGCGTAGATTTTTTGATTAAATGGCAGGTGAAAAAATTCTAGCAAGTGCAACAAGGCGACACACGATTAATTCTTCAGAATGCACCCCCCCTCACCTATACAAATCTCAACATAAATGCAAAACGACAAACATTAACAAAGACACAAAAAAGAAGAAGTTATTTTCACATTGTACCAGGCCGGCAATTTGAAGACGTTAGTGGTTTTACCTCAAGACTCCTCATGATACCAACGTGTTAACAGTAACCTCTATGGGAATCATGGATGCTCCAGAGTTGGCATAAGCGAATTTAACTTCCCTTGATGACATCCATGTTTACGGGAAAGAATGAGGTACCAAGAATTACGATAACATTCTTTTAACCGCCTGTAAACTTTGTAAGGTCGATGACAGCACTCCATAGCTTGCCAAATCGAAATTGTGCCGTCATGCCATATCTTGCATTTGTAAAATCGCACGTATGCGCAGCATCAACCGACCATCATAATTGAAATGGCGAAATTGTTAGTCAAAATTATTATTGAGAAACTAGTTCGCCAGGTAGTGAAAGATTTGGTAACATGAGTAAATTTAGAATTTGTTGTAATTTAGTTTTGGGTTACACACGCAGATTTCTTTATTTCCAAAATTCCCTAACAACTAAGTAGATTTTCACTGAGTCTTTAGTTGTTGTTTGAGGTTTGGAACTCGTAGGGTAACTTTAACCAAAACCTCGTCGTTAAAACCCTTTGAACCCTGAGTTATTGGTGGGGGACAGTAGCTCAACCCTGAGTTATTTTCGCGAATAATGGATAATTCTATGTGTAGTGATTTCCCTATTTTACACCCTCTGGATTGATCGTTATATGTGATATACTGCCCTCTATCATCGTAATAACGTGATATTCGTAATAAAACATCTGTTTTTTGTCAGCTTCATTCTGTTTTTTATCGCCAAAATTGCTATTCATAACCGTACAATGCATTACTGTATACCTGAGAATTATCTGCGCATGCGTATTAATCTCATTTCGTGCTATTTTTGACAGTTTTCATCAGCAAATGACATCAAAACACGAACATAAACCTGCGGAAACAAGGAATCCAACATCGGGCAAACATCACATGACTTGAAAGTCATATGACCACTCAAAATCATGTGATCAATGTGTCACCTGTTCAAAGGCCGATAAATCGGCCTTTCGGGTTATAGCGCGTTCTAAATAAGGCCGATATATCGGCCTTTCGGGTTCAAAGGGTTAAAAATCAAATACATCAAATGCACGGGTATTTGAGCGGTACCTGGCCTATTCATCGGCGCGCAGCGCGTTGCCGGTCGGTGGTTGTTTTCATTTTTTAACCATTATTTGTTCAAAATAACGACTATTGCAACATAACAAAATATTTGTCCGACGGGCACATATACATATCGCATGAAAAGCACACTTTTTAACGATGAAACATGTTATTTATGCAATTAAATCGATCAATAATGAATGTAAACGGCGATAAACGGCGATAACAATTTTTGTTGACGTAGTTATATTTTATATAGCAATTAAAATTACTATATATTATATACCTTTACTCATTTATTACTTATTAATTGATTGTTCTTTTGCTTGAAATATATATATGTATGTATGTATGCAGTAGTGGAAATACCCACATGACTGTCAACCCGGGGTTGACGATCATGTGTGCACTGATCATAATAGTATTATTGCTTTATTCCGTAATAATAAGAGGGATTAAAATGACTTGGTCAGTTCACCCTCGTTAGTCTAGTGGTTGATATAGTTATGTGCTTTAAAATGCAGAGGTCCACGGATCGATTCTCACTAGGACCACTTTTTCAACTGATTTATTTCCTTTTGTAAAAGTTAGGGTTTGAAATATTCTAAGTCCACAAAGTGTGTAGTTCCTACCTCAACCCCGAATGGAAAGTCAAATGGGTATTTCCATCGCTGTAAATATACATCTATGGTCATACCTCCTTTCGCGTTAACACACGGATTTTGGCTTTCGCGACATGATTTTAACTTTACACATTTATATTTGCTTGTATAACCCCCCTGAGGTAGTAAAAGTATACACTGAAAAATAAATGGGTGTCACAGCGACACCTTCTTGGAGTCAACTGTAAATGACGCTTACAAAGGTGTTATTTTGACTCCAAAATTGGTGTAATCGTCAATGATATGGGTTTGCACATAATTTACGGTGACACCGTTAAGTGTCCGACGGACACCTTTCAGTGATCATTTAGTGATTTACACCAAAACTGGTGTCAGATTAATTGAAAAAACTCCAAGGGCGTCAATAGTTGGCGGGAAAGCTCACGGTTTTTAGAGGTGTCGAAGCAGCATGACACCAATTGGTGTAATTCTGACACCAATTGGTGTAATTCTGACACCAACTGGTGTAATTCTGACACCAATTGGTGTAATTCTGACACCAAATTGGTGTAATTCTGACACCAATTGGTGTAATTCTGACACCAATTGGTGTAATTCTGACACCAATTGGTGTAATTCTTACACCAAATTGGGCGTCTATCAACATCAACGCATGCGTTTTCTCGTCGCCATTTTGTTTGCATGTTACGAGCCGGTAAGACTGGTAAGTACCGATCTGCTCCATTTCCAGACATTTTTGATAATACTTATGATACAATTGGCGTAATGTAAGCCTTGTTCATGTTGTTTAATATTGCGCTAACTAACTGATGAAATAAATTACAATTTCATAGTCAGAGACTAGCATTTTGTTGGACTGTGTGGTCGTGCATGGACCTACTAGTACTATGTGTGTGTTCGTCATGCATGCATACGATGATATGTGCAACATTACATATACATGTAGCCCGATTTATCTGGCTCAGTGGTCGTCTTTTTCATACGGACGTCTTACATTACGGTAATTGTATCGTAATTATTATCAAAAATGTCTGGAAATGGAGCAGATCGGTACTTATCAGTCTTACCGGCTCCTAAACATGTGCTATCTCAATATGACTCTTAAGAGAGTCAATATTACACCCCACATGTGTAATGACATTTTTAATGACATTTTTCGAAAATGGGTCGTCAGGTAACCACCCAAAGGTGTCAAAATGAATATGACACCCAAAGGTGTCATATTTTACACCCATAATGGTGTCAATTTGACACCCATAATGGTGTCAATTTGACACCTTTAGGGTGTCAAACTCAATATGACACTTAAGAGAGTCAATATTACACCCCATTTGGGGTGTAATGGCATTTTTCGAAAATGGGTCCTCAGGTAACCACCCAAAGGTGTCAAAATGAATATGACACCCAAAGGTGTCATATTTTACACCCATAATGGTGTCAATTTGACACCTTTAGGTGGCCAACTGAGGACCCATTTTTTGACGCTTGTTTTAGTGTCAAAATGACACCAAATTATTGTTCAGTGTACATTTTCTGAAGGAAAATTGCATGAGGAAACCAAATATGCCTTTGAAAATATAGTACGACTAAGGACTAAAATGGTATGATTCATAATGTTCGGAAAAATATCAGAGTTTTTATTTTTTTTATTTGATATCCATATATTTGTTATACCTACTCCTATCATTATTTAATTTACATATTTGAATTCCTCGGGAAATTACCCATCAGATGATATACCGTATTATTTGTCAAAGGTTACTACGTCTGTAAGGTAATTTTACCGGCTAGTGAAAACACATGAGCTTCTAGGGGCTTCACCCATGGAACCCACCCGCTGGTCGCTCCCTCCGCTCACAAGGATACAACATTTGGCCCCCATCAAAACAGTCCTGGATGCGCTATTGAGCACACCAGGGATGATGCTTTGATGCATAATTCACGTATCACCCCCAGGGAGTAACATCATAACACGCTAATATAGAATTTGACGATATGTATTTAGAAACATGTGAAGGTGTTATTTCTGTAGCCGTGTAAGAGTTTATAGTTTATCGTAAAAATTGAAGTATAGTAAATAGTAACATATGCGGAAATGTAGCTATATCTCTGAGGAAAGTATTTTGGGTGTGGACCAATATCAAGGTATACTCCTAAAGCTACAAGTTTAGACCAAAAGACGGTATATAAATATTCATATATACTTCGTATTTATCGTGTCTGCCAATGGTCTATTTTGATCCCCTGCAAAATCTCACTCACGAGAACAATTTGCTCATTACGTATTCATCCCAAATTTTGTAGCAGTACACGAAGCACTATGAAAACTCTCTCATTGCTTGCGTGGTAGATTTCGATCGCGACAGGAGCATGCGCAGATTCGATTTTTGTGTAAGTGGTCTGTGATTTTGTCAATATTATATTTTTACTGTGATTTGTCGATCTGCATTAAATGCAAAAAGTAACAACGCCCCTGGCTGGACTCGAACCACCAACCTTTCGGTTAACAGCCGAACGCGCTAACTAATTGCGCCACGGAGGTAATTATTTACTAGGTTGTTTTGGTTTGTCATGTTCACCCGTACACTTCCCCGTACACTTTCTTGCAAAGTCGGGCATCGTTTTTTCTCAAATGTTGCTTGCATATTGCCTTTGCTGTCGCCTTTAATACATGTGCTGTTACTTGAACTTGGAACCAACGTTTAATTTGAACTGTCTATTTTCAATAAAAAAATACTCCAATACGGGAAAAAAATTAGAAAAGCTCACAGACAACAAATAAGAACATCATTTTACTCGACCTAGAATTTCAATCAACGGATTTCAATCATCGGCAAAACCCGATGATGTGAGTGACGTCATTTAATGAGCTCATTAGCATAATTTATGTCCGTGAAATATACAATTGGGTTTTGGTAGTGCGAAGGTCATATCCAATGTAAGTAGACCTTTTTCCCGGTGTGAGATCTGAGGATGGGGAGCGGTCACAGTGAGCGAGCCCTCTATCGGGAGCGGTCACAGTGAGCGAGCCCTCTATCGGTACATACACCACAGTGTCGCAGGCCAGAGAGTGTTGTTTCATAGAGTGACAAGGAAAAGGAAAACGGTATACGGAGAAGACTATAGAAATGATTGATCAAAGTAAAGCAGTGTACGCACAAGTTCATTAAATGCGCAATATCCTATACGTTTGCATGTAAAAAAGTTCAAGGGGTTATACTTGAAAGAATTTAAATACTAATTGAATCGTATATTTTGTTGAAACCAAGTTGTACAATTATATTATTCATGTTTGCAACTATTTCATATCGGTAAATATCACTGGTTTAGGACTTCTTATGTATTTCTTATGATACTTGCTTATAATTAATAATAATTCAGTATACAACTGAAAATAACAACACGATTACATACTTCAAATGAAAACCAACGTGATTTATCAAAATAGATACCCGAACTTTAAAAGCCGATATCTCAAAACGTTAAAATGCGGTAATAAGGACAATGCAAACAAGCATAACTTAAAGAGCAATGTCCTCTAGTGAACTATGGAGGCCGATTTGTTAAAATCATGCTCTAAATTTGAAGTATAGTGCACAGTTACTTGATTGGCTGGTTACCGGTTGCCATGGCAACTATATAAAATTCCGGCTTCATAGTTGACAGCGTATTGTCATTCTACATACCACCCAAGAATGGTGACATTTGCAATTTGTTGTTTTCTAGTTATGATTGTGTTAGTGTTCAGTCAATCAGGGGCTGTATGTGGTTACCAGGCAACCAGAGTCAAAATGTACACATATCTTGAAACTTCTCAATAAAGGCGTCAACTTGGTATATAACATCATCGTGTCCACTTGGGAACATTACTTAAATCGATCTTGAAGTTTAAAGTCATACCAAGAACGCGCTGATTGCTTGAGTAAGCTTAATGTACATTGCAATGACGAGCAATGAGGCTAAATACTAAAGACATTTGTATTCACCAATGGATATCTGTCTCGGCCTCATTGGGCTCCAGCCAGAAATCTCAAATATATACACTGCAAAAAGGTTGCTTAAAATACGTTGGTAAAAGTACTTTTATCATCCGTTGGTTGACGTGTTGATTAAAATTCATTCAATATATGTAGAAAGTTAGGCGTTGTATAAAAGTAAAAAATCCCCAGCGTTAAGCAATTCGTCGAAAACAATGTCCTTAAAATGTTGGTGGAAACTGTTTCTGTTGCTAAAATATGTTGCGTAAAAATATTCCACTTTGGCAACTGTTGCATGAGCATTGAGGACAATCACGCAACAGTTGATGCAAGTTACGCACATGTGAATTTTAGGCAACTGTTGTCCAAAAAAGCAAATTTCGTGAGCTGTTGCATACTTGAACAACTGTTGAGTGAATATAATTGCCTAACTTTTGAGTAACTAGAATTGTTCAACTGTTGGTGAAAACATGTTATCCATTGGGCAAATTTTACTACAGTTGAGCGGTTGCATACTTGAACAACGTTGTGTAAAATGTTGAGTAAATATTTAAGCAACCTTTTTGCAGCGCAGGACCACAATTTGATTTATTCTGTCTTGGCATCCAAAACGGAATACACTGACAAATAGTTTAAAATTGCCATCCTTGTTTGACATATATTTGTTTATGAATATCATTTCGACGGTGTTAGCGAAATTCACTAGCGATGAATATTGAATAGTCGATTTTTATAGCCAAAAAAATACACGACATGGACATATACTGAATAGTTCATGTCATGTGATCTATTTTGCACCAAAAGAATCACATAAATATGTTTATGTATTATATAATATGGACTATTTATACCTTCATACCCAGATAGCAAGACTACGTTTGGCAAACGTTCACAGTAAAAACACCATTGATAAGAGATGTCAGATATCATGTATAAGCCTATAGTTTAATAACATGTTAAAATAAATTACAGATTCACTACCGAACGGGAATAGTGTATGTAGCTCTGCTGCATCGCCTATAATTCCCATTACAGGTTACCGGTTCACTACCGGGAGGAAGTGATGTATGTAGCTCTGCTGCATCGCCCATAATTCACATTATTTTGCCTACCGCGTGTTGCTATACAAAAATGCTCAATATATAATGAAAACAATTCACAAAATGCCCAACAAATGGTTAATTAATAATACCCAACTTGTTGTGTAATTAAAATTGTGCAACTGCTGAGTAACTGGAATTGTTCAACTGTTGGTGAAAACATGTTATCCAACGGTGTTGGGTAAATTTTGCAGTGTACTGAGACCATAAACCTAGATATTTTGTTATAGGTTAAAAGTTTAACGGGTTCGCCGTTGGACAAGTTAAAACTGTCAAGCTGTCATCAGGATTAGTTTTTGCTTCTTCAGGACCAAATTATTATGATATTAAGCGAAACATAGAGATTGCCACTTCTCTATTATTATCATCATTTGGGCTGATTTAAGAGTAGGTGCCCCTTTCTTACTTGTGAGAGATTTGTGGCTCTAAAAAGAGGCGTTCAGATGGACTGCACTCTTAGCAACAATGGTTCGGAAGGGTTCTTTGAGTAAGCTCGGGGATCGATGTAGAACCTTCTGCACTCAAGGAACCTTTAATGGTTCTAAAAAGGTTTGTTAGGGGTTCTTTAACCACCGCAAAAAGGTTCTATGTAGTGAGATGGTTCCAGAAAGAACCCTTATTTGGGGAAAATGGGGTTCTTGGTAGACCTATCGCAAATGCTGAAGTTTGCATACGTAAATCTTAATAAATAAGTTCGCAATGTAATAATTGTTTTGTAACCCTGTTAATAAACGGTACTGTGAAATTACAAATATTTACTTTCAAATTATAATCCATTATTGATATGATAATAACCAAGTATAATCAAATACTTAAGACTTTGACTTGCTGACTTTGATTAATTTAACACCATTGATTCTGTATTTTGTAAATAATATCTAGTCAGATTCACAGTCAGCTTATTCACAATTTAATAGAACCATAAGAGTTCGGCATATATGCCACAACTGAAGAACCTTTTTAGGTTCTTTAAAGAACCTTTCAAGAGGGTTCTTTAAAGGGACATTAAGTGGTGTTGAAAAGTTTAAATGTTTAAAAATTTACTTCAGAATTCAAGATGAGCATTAAAAATCGCCATTATTGTTGTTTCTACTAACAAAAACACAGCAAAACTAGATTTAAACAATATCATCGCTATTTATTGAAAAACGCCCTCTATGCAAATATGGTTCGCGTTATGTATCACGCGTACTGCACGGGGATACTGTCGGACGTAAAATGCTGGTCCCGCGGGATAAGCATTTTTTGAATCGACGTTTTCTTGTACAAAAAGAGCTGATTTTTCTTAATCCTTATAGGTGTAAGTTCATACATGTAATACAATTATAAAAATAAACTAATCTCAGTTTTTATCATAATTGAGGGCGCTGCCTCCAACACATCTCTTAGTGTCCCTTTAACCCTGAAGAATCCTCAGGGTTCCATATAGAGGACAAAACTGAAGAACCTTTTTTGGTGTGTGCTCCTGCATGTAGGATGCCTACCACAAACTGTCTTCAATGTTGTTCTGTTTTATGCTGTTTATATGTTGAACTGCTTGCTGATTTTTTAACAACCAATGTGAATACCAGCAAGGATACTGCTGAAACTTTTTGAAAAGGAATGGAGCAGTCATTTTGATGATAAATCATGATTTTTATTTTGGATTTTATCATCTTTTGGAATTATTTTTGTACTACACATGCTACATGGACATGCAGCACTGTCATTGGAATTAATCACCTGGAACCAAGCAGTGACTAACACCTCAACCATTGGATTATAATACACACTTGGCAGGATGTACCATTATACTCTCTGGGATCATCTACACACTTGACATTTGTTAATCTGATACTCTATTGTCAGCATCTTACTTGTTTGTTATGATAACAATGCTTCATTGACTAACAATGGCAATTTACTACCTGGTAATTATCTTGTCTGGAGCTGTCTTCTTAGACTGTTTGGATGATTTCCAAAAGCTAGAGAAAAATGCTTGTACATCTAAGCTTGACTCTATCTTCAAGAATATATCATCAAAATATGAAAACTGCAGATATCTTGGACCCTATGTTGCCTATTATATCAATGGGTCACCAACTTTCCAATCATTGCTCACACTCAGTAATGACATCAACCCTAATCCTGGACCTTCGCTACATGATGACCAATCACGCCGGCATCAAGACCGTCCTATACTTGGTTATACTAGAGAGGAACTTTTGCAAATAGGCACCGATTGTAAATTGAATCTGATGCAACCAACGCAAACTGAAATAACTGCCCTTTTACGCCCATGCTTGCGTAAAATATCTCACCGTGGAACTAAAGGCACAAAACGTCGAATACGGACTCAAAAATCCAACAGAAATGCATCTGTTCCAGATAAAGCTATAAAGTCTGTAACTCAACCTAAGAAATTCTATTCTCCAGTCAGACGTATCTTTTCAAAATTTGCTTTATGGAATGCCCGATCGATAAAATCTAAGACATGCATTATCGCTGATTTAGTAATTGCCAACCGCATCGATATTCTTGCGATCACGGAAACCTGGTTAAATGGTGACTACAGAGATGATCACACATTAGCAGATTTGACTACCACTTTACCGGGCTATCAATTACATCATGTACCACGAAATGACAGGAGAGGAGGTGGTGTGTTGGTTTATTTGCGTGAAAACTTTAATGTGCGTCTGATGCCATCCACAACATATGACTCTTTTGAATATATTGACTTATCCATATCAGCAAGATCACAAAGTCCATTACGCCTGATAATTATCTATCGTCCACAGAGAACAAAACACAAACAATCTACTGCACCAATGTTTTTTCGTGAATTCTCCCAATTTCTTGAATGTATCTCTTGTACACCAGAGAATGTGATGATTGCCGGTGATTTTAATTTTCATGTGGAGATTATATCTGATCGTGAGGCATCAATATTTCGTGACATCATTGATTCTGCTAACATGAAACAGCATGTAGTAGGTCCAACTCATCGTGATGGTCACACCCTTGATCTGATTCTTACCCGCGCATCTGACAACTTAGTGTCAAATATTACTAAGACCAGTTATTTGCCATCTGATCACGCTGCCATCAAATGTTCGCTGTACATTGGACGACCAGATCCGGTCAAAATGGAAATAAAAACACGCTCATTTCGTGAACTTGATGTCAACGCTTTTCGTGATGATATATCTAATTCTCCTTTGTGTGCATCTTTGGCTTCTTTCTCTGATATTGGTTTGTTGATCTCCAAGTATGAATCTGTCTTGTCAACATTACTTGACAAGCATGCTCCTCTTACAACGCGAACAATTACATGTAGACCCCATGCCCCTTGGTTTACGGAGGATATTCGCAAAGTTAAGCAAGAGGTCCGTCGGTGTGAGCGTAAATGGTGCGCCTCAAGACTTGAAATTCACAAACTTATCTTCTTGGAGCAAGCGCACATCTATAACCAATTAATTAAAGAGGCTAAATGTGACTACCATAAGAAGCAATTTGATGGCTGTAATTCACGACAACTTTTCCAAAAAGTGAATAAACTTACCTCACCAAAATCTTCTAAAGTTTTACCATCTGAATCTGACATCCCACTTGTTGAACGCTTCTCTAGTTTCTTTGCCGACAAGATTAAACGTATTACGGATGAGCTCCACAACTCTCCTAAAGATCATCTCTCTGTGCAATTTTCTGAATCCACCAGTGCTGTGTTGTCCAAATTTTCCACGCTTTCAGAAGAATCAGTCACAAAAATCATCATGAAATCGCCATCTACATCATGTGGATTGGATCCAATACCAACTTGGCTTCTGAAACAATGTCTACCAGAACTCATTCCCATCATCACTAGAATCGTCAACTCTTCGTTAGAAGCAGGCCATTTCCCTGATGCACTGAAACATGCTCACATCACACCGCTCATCAAGAAACCTAAATTGGATCGTGAAATTCTAAAAAACTACAGGCCTGTTGCTAATCTTAAGTTTCTTGCCAAGACTGTTGAGCGTGCATGTACTGGCCAAATACAAGATTATTTATCAGAGAACAACCTATATGGAAAAATGCAGAGTGCCTATAGGTGTAACCATAGCACAGAAACAGCGCTTCTTTGTGTCTATAATAACCTACTTCTCGCTGCTGACAAGGGTCATGAAGCCATTCTCATTCTATTGGACTACTCGGCTGCTTTTGACACCATAAATCACCAAGTACTGTTAGAGCGATTCTCAAATAAATATGGATTCACAGGTTCTGCACTTTCATGGATTAAATCGTATTTCACCAACCGTTCACAATCTGTCATTATAAATGGTCGCGAGTCATCGGTTCATGTTCCGCATGAGGGTGTTCCTCAGGGGTCAGTACTTGGCCCTTTAGGCTTCACAATGTATTCATCTCCATTAGAAGATATCATCGATTCTCATGGCATCTCCAAAATGACTTATGCAGATGACACTCAGATATATATTGTATTGAAAAATGATGATGACAGAGTAGGTGCAATCTCGCGACTGGAAGCTTGTGTGACAGATATCAAAACCTGGTCCACAGCTAATGACCTTAAATTGAATGATGACAAGACTGAAGTTCTCCATATTACATCCCGCTTTAGGAAAAATTCCACGATTTCATCAGTAAAAATCAATGATTCTCACATTGAGCCAGCTTCCAGTGCCCGCAACCTTGGCATTATCCTTCAAAACGATCTTATGATGGATGTTCATGTTAACAACATTTGTCGTGCGGCTTCTCATGCTCTTTATAAGATAGGTCAAATCCGGCGTTATCTCGATCAGCCAACAACTGAAAGACTTATTCATGCTTTTGTGACTTGCCGACTCGATAACTGCAATAGTTTACTTTATGCTCTCCCTGATACGCAAATCTCAAAACTTCAACGGATACAAAACTCTGCTGCTCGACTTGTTACGCTGTCTAAGATTCGCTGTCACATTTCCCCTGTCCTTCGTGACTTACATTGGCTACCGATCAGATCTCGCATTATCTACAAGATTCTTCTGATAACATTTAAATGTACTCGAGCTCTTGCTCCTATGTATCTGCAAGATCTTATTCAACAATACGAGCCCACTCGCAATCTTCGTTCTGGCTCAAAATATCTTCTTGCGCATGTGTCTTCACCTTCTACTTCATATGGTCGCCGTTCTTTTCAAGATGCTTCTGCTGAACTTTGGAACAATTTACCATATCATGTTAAATCCGCCAAAACTCTTGAACAGTTCAAATCATTGCTAAAAACTTACCTATTTAATGTTAATGTTTAATTTATTTTTGTTTTGTCTTTTGTTACTCATGTTACTGTGTGTTTTGTTTGTTTGTTTGTTTGTTTGTGATAGCGCATAGGGACTTAATTGTGTTATGCGCTCAATAAGTATGGTTTTATTATTATTATTATTATTCTTTAAGAACCTTTCAAGAGGAATCTGTAACCCTGAAGAACCCTTAGGGTTCCATATAGAGGACAACACTAAAGAACCTTTTTTGGTTCTTTAAATAACCTTTCAAGAGGGTTCTTCAGATGCCAGTACCACTGCACCATGAGTTGGGTCATTCGGTGTATTTACTTTTCGCCCGTTGGTTTTATTGACATAACAATTTACAAAGGAAGTGGGCGGAGTAGTTTTTTTGAGATGTGTCACCTTAAACGATCCATTACGTGAGAATCAATGACTTCAATCATGGTGTCTGGTTTAGACATGGGAGGGGTATGGAAGTACGCAGACTTGAATTAAAAATCTTTTGAACATATTATTTATGTCACTTACACCCGGCAGCGGCGGCGTGGAAGTATTCAGAACTTGAATTACGGGAGGGGTATGGAAGTATGCAGAACTTGAATTAAAAATCTTTTGAACATATTATTTATGTCAATTACACGCGGTGGCGGCGGCGGCGGCGAATAGAGCGGGGAGGGGGGAGGGTGGAAGTAATCAGAACTTGAATTACGGGAGGGGTATGGTAAAGTAAGCAGAACTTGAATTACTAATCTTTTGAACATATTATTTACATGTATGTCAATTACACGCGGCGGCAGCGGCGAATAGAGCGGGGAGGACGGGGTGGAAGTAATCAGAACTTGAATTACGGGAGGGGGTATGGAAGTAATCAGAACTTGAATTACGGGGGGGGGGGGGGGGGAGAGGGGTGGTGTGGAAGTAAACAGAACTTTAATTACGGGGGGGGGGAGGGGTGGAAGTAAGCAGAACTTTGATTACGGGGAGGGGTGGAATTCAAAATTCAAAATTCAAAAACTTGAATTCAAAATCTTTTTTTTCTCATTAGAGCGTAATTCTTAAAATGAAACCCTTATATTTCTGCCATTTCGATAAAAAAACATGTTAAACTTTAAATCGTTTAAAACAATTATTGGTGCCTAGGGCACCTGTCCGAGAGTGACAATGTCGCAGGATCTTGCATTAAAAGACAGTGGGGTGGAGAAAATGAGCTTTTATACACAGCTCTATGGAGAAAAATTTACATAATCGTCCATATCTCGAAAATAAAATAATTAATTACACATTTTCTTTTTTTAAAGTAACTTTTTGGGGCAGCCTATATGCAAATCTTTTGTTTAAAAAAAGAAGAAGAAAAAAAAGACAAATTATATATAATTATAATTCTCCAATTAGTCCTACTTTGCTGAATGTCAAATTGAATTTATTTATATTTCATGTCACATCGCACCTATCTCGATCCTAAAAACCGGAACAAACGTCATCACCCCGCCTACCCCACCTCATGCACGTCACTTCCTTAACACTTTCCACGCGGCAGGCGTCTGCAGACGACATTCCGAAAGTTCACAAAATGTTTAAAAAAACCATATTGTATTGACTTTCAATACCCTATTTAGAATCACTATGAGAAACGCATTGAAAGAATTTTAGTTGAAAGAAGTACAAACATACCTAGTATTGGTTCTGTTATCCTTGAGGTATACTTTGAACATTGGGAAAGGTTTCTAATAAAATCTGTTTTGTATAATGTCATAACTAATTGCCGCGTGGAAAGTGTTAACCTCAACTCATTTTGGGTGGTTTTATCAGTTTTTAAACTCACTAGTCATCAAAATGTGATAGGCTTTAAAAATAAAAAATATTACCTGTCTGTATCTCCAATCATGCCAGTACCACTGCACCATGAGTTGGGTCATTCGGTGTATTTACTTTTCGCCCGTTGGTTTTATTGACATAACAATTTACAAAGGAAGTGTACCCTTAAACGATCCATTACGTGAGAATCAATGACTTCAATCATGGTGCCTGTTTAGACATGCAATGAAATGGTTCTTGGGAAGAACCCCTTAAGAGGGTTCTATATGGAGGACAACGTGAGGAACCATTTATGGTTCTAAGTTGAACCCTTTTTGCTGAAAGTGTGCCCCATGTCCACTGAACAGAGATGGTGCCTCTGAAATAATGAGCTCTACACGTAGGTTGCCTCAAGCCTACTATACATTTGGCTCTAATCGAACCTATTCCAAAGGACTGCCCTTTGACCATGGGAAATAACTGCAGACTACAAAAAACTCTATTGCACAGTAGGTCACTGATCTGTTAAAGGGGCATTGAGAGATACGTATGGGAGTGCGCCCTCAATTATCCTGAAAATCAGGTTGTTTGCATCAAAGTAATACTTAGGCATATACTAACTACCATATGAAACAGTTTACCAACATTCGCCGTTTATCATATAAAATTTCATGATTTTCTTAGTTTCGATATGATCATATCGAAACTCAGGTGCTGAATTCGGAAGTTACGCAGCGTTTTACTCACGGACTTTCGCGGCAAATCTCAACCCGGAGGTGCCGTTATTTGCTTATTTTGGCATGAAGGCGATGTCGGAATTGTATGACATTTTGGATTGGTTGATGATTATCTTTACGTTATTTGCTCATTTAGTATATCGATACATCTCTCAATGCCCCTTTAAGATCGTTTAACGATTATAAATACCCGTCGTAAAATCTCACAGCATTATAGTATCTCAGAGTCGAGATGATCCACCATCTTGTATCCAATTCATTGATGATACCTTGCTAGTGACTTCGGTAACTACCACAGTGCATATGTGGAATGTCTTGCCAAAAGTTGGCGAAAAACGACAAACAAGTTCGATTCTGATATGCGATTGACAAACGCGAGACCCAAATCGCCCAACGTTGTAGAATTTACCATCGTTTCAGCCAACATGGTATCAACCATGCATATTCCAACGTTGGGCATTGATTTATGTCATACATTCCAACCAACCAACCTTTTTGCAGTGTACAGGCCAGCCATTATCTATTCGATGTAATTGCTATGAAATGTTAACAGAAAATATCTGCTTGCTTGCCAAATTCATATCCGGCAGTTTGGCGCTTTTCGCAGGTAAACCCACTGTAAGCTCTTTTCTGTTATCAACAAAATATCAATGTATGTCTTAATTGACTTTACAGGGGTATAGCTTATCATAGTATAAATCCATAATGTGTACATTGTTTTAAAAACCTGTAAGGATAATGTAGTGTTTATTTCCTTGGAAGAGAACCTTGCATTATATCGTATTTATTTACCCTAAAGCGATTAACACTTGTTTGAAAACAAATCATATATATCTTGTGTCATCCACCTCCTCGAAACAAATTTGTCGGAGTCGGAGTAAAACTAAACAGAGAATAACATTGTTTCCTTTTTCATATATATAACATAGATCCTTATAAGTCGAGCACTCTTACTTACTATATAAATTAAGAAACCCAAGGACTCTTACCTAAGACAGAAGTATCAATTTCAGGAAAGGGAGTTTCCCTTATATCAAGAAGTAGGATTGTACAAAGAACATAGCAATATATCAAAAGACGTTAGGGCTCATGCCCTTTCTTTCAACCGATCTAAGCGCGGGGATAGCGCGATCATAGCGCGCTCCTTTTTTATTGCTAAAAAAGATCGCAAAAGGATCGGTGATTAACATCCCGCTGGAGCCGCCTCTTTACTTATCTGGCGTTAACAATAGAACTATTGTAGTACTGTTGACGGCTCAATTAGTGAACCAGACAGATGAAAGCGCGAGGAAGGTTGGGTTGTTTTCTTTACAAACTACCAAAGCTCACCAGTGATTACCCGACCCCCGCTGTGATGTAAAGAGCGACCCATTTGCCAGATTGTACACATGTCGGGTCTCAGTACATGTACGTGTCAGGTTTTATATTACGGGAGTATTGTGGTCACATTAATTCAGAATCAAGTGACACATTTAGGTCAAGTCAAAGTAAAGTGTAACAAGCATAGTCGGCATCATTGTCGTTACTGTAGCGGGAATAGAGTCAGATGTCAAGGCATGAAAATACTATCTTTTTTCGCCCCGGCCCGCCAGTAAACCGATAATCCAATAAAACAAATAGAAATCGGGTCATTTACAAGTTGCGATTGTGACGGACTGTCTGCATCGATTTTGATCATCATAGGCTCAGTTTAAAGGGAAAGACCTATTTATTCAGGATATAATTTCTAATTTAATAGAAAACATAATTCTTTTCTATTATTTTTGAGTCGATAAAGATGCATTTTCAATGCGATCGTTACATCGTAATTGTAATGATTTTTAGGCGTCGTAGCAAAAACTTCGTGCACAAGAAATGTTCCTAAGGTATTAAACTGTATCAAAAATATGTTTATTTGTACTACATTTTTGGACATGGGTCATTCACCTAATACACCATTCTCCAACACACAGAGCCTAAATCGGTTTTTTAACAAAAGGTTTTCAGCAGGACTCGAACCGAGTTGGGGAGAATTAAATAGATTTGTAGTCCATAGTCTTAATCGGTCGGCCATGCCTATTCATTGAAGCGTGTATGTGTTCTCTAAATAATGAAAACGAGTGAACTATTGAGTATTCTACGAAATGTTAGCCAAATGGAACCCATTTTCTAAATTGTATTTTAAATGTGAAAACGGTGTCGCTGCAGGATAAACTTGTAAACAATGTGAAGAGCAATACATTGATGATTGTAAAAGGTTATTAATTTAAAGCTTTTAATGAGACAGGGGTCAGGGCCACGGGAAATATACCTTATTTTTTCAGTAATGAAAAAAAAAATCTTCTTCAGAAAATACCATTTGCAAGCAGAAACGTCACTGCATGATTTTCGCATAAAAATAATTGACCAATAATCATTGTAATACTCCCCTTAGTGAAATATAATGTAGTGTTTATTTTCTAGGAAGGGAAACTTGCATTACATCGTTTTTATCTACCCTGAAGCGGTTAACACTTCTTTGCAACAAACCATATATATCATGTGTCATCCACCTCCTCGAAACAAATTTGTCGGAGCCGGAGTAAAACTAAACAGAGAATGACATAGTTTCCATTTTCATTTATATAGCATAGCTCTTTATAAGTCGAGCACTCTTACTTACTATATAAATTTAGAAACCCAAGGACTCTTACCTAAGATAGAAGTATCAATTTCAGGAAAGGGAGTTTCCCTTATATCAAGACGAAGTATTGTACAAACAAACATAGCAATACATCAAATGACGTTAGTTGATGATAGTTAAAGGCATCATTTACAAATCGGTGTACCCGTCCATTTTGCATTCACAATATTTAATATTCAACTATTCCCTATAGATAGGCACAACTGATCCACTTCTGGTGAGTATAAATGGCATAAATAATCTCATATTTTATAGAGAGCTGTATCTTATGGCACATTAAATCGATATGATTTGAACGGCAATGTTAGGATACCTTGAAAACTTTCTGAGGATGATAGGCCTCCAGTACCTATTTACTGTTTCCCAGTGCAACAATCCTGTGTCTACGGTTGTACGCAATAATGATCATCAATAGACAGTTGAAATTCTTACAGATGAAATTTAGATTTGCGTACCGCTTACTCATTAATGAAAACAAAAATAGTCAATGTAGACGATGTATCAAATCTTTACCGTCTCCTTCCTACGAATATATGCAGAGAAAACGCATCCGTGTACACATCTATAATATAATTTCAATAATCTAATCAAAAAGATAACATTTATCCGTCTCTTAGAATGCATGTCACCGGATCACGATATTAATCCACAGAGACATGAAGTCTTTCAATTGCATTTTACATTGCTAAGACATGTGCATTAATTGTGATGTGTTAAATGCCGCTGTTTGATGCTATCAAATATAGTTCTAGTCACATTGTCCTTATTCAGTTTTAGTCTTCTATTCATTGTTTCCGAAGTGTTTTCTTACACCGCTCCTTTTTCTAAATTAAAAATCACACTTATATCATCGTTTCGTAAAGAAATCACAAAACAACAAATCAAATCTTTAGTGTACTTCACGTATTCGGATTGTATGTTATTATACTCTCTTCAGTAGTATTTATCCAGGTATATGTATGTATTTGGGGTTCTATGTCTGCGCGACTGTGTAGCTGAGGGCCGAGGCTTAGTGGGTGGGACGTGGGGTTTGAGAACGGAGGGTCCCCGGATCGAATCCCGACAGGTTCCCGGAGATTCAGTTGGTGTTTTTCCTCGAAAATTGTGATCCCGGTCAAAAACCCTAAACGTTTGTTTTTTGTGTGTTCTATTAACCCTAACCTGAATGCTAAAAATGCTAATCCTAAGTCCTTCTCCAAGCGCAAGCGCCGGCGGTTTTCGTAGTCAACCGAGCCTATATAGTGAGCGCAGTAAGCTTTAAGTTAGTCCAGATGGTGTCCATTTTGACTAACGTAAGGTTAGTCCGGCTTTGCTCAACTAACGTAAGGTTAGTCCAGCTCAAACCATATAGTAGATCCCGCCTGACTCAAATTGTTCACGTTGCATAGCACGGGTTATTTCTCTGTTGTCTGTTCAATAGCACTCGTATTGACCATGTTGTGGGCGGGCTGCTGGCTACAGTGTTAGCTGTAGTGAACTGGTCAGCCATGACTGACCCGTTAGCGTTCGAGATGCCAGCGCTACCGTCGTTCTTTACAGTTAGTGTTTTCTTACTCCGAGTCGTCATTTAAAAAACAATATGTAGCATAAAATAGTCTACAGATGTTGGCAAACACTATGATGTACACAATATGGCCACACAATGAAATAACTACGGCAAATTACGTTTGGATTGGCTAGCAAAACCGGACCGGCGATGACGTACGTCTTATCTGCATGCCGCCATTGATATTTTATCTCAGTGCCTTGACTAACCTAAAGCTAGTCCAGCCAGCTTGACTAACCTAAAGCTAGTCAAGCTAGCTTGTCTAATAAGCTAGTCCAGCCACTGACTAGTCCAGCAGAACAAATCAAGCTAGTCAGGCTGAGCCGAACTAACCTTAAGCTAGTCAAGTCGGCCATAATCTATCTAGCAGGATTGACAACCTGCTTGACTAGTTTAAGCTAGTCCAGCAGACTTCACTAACCTGCTCGACTAGTTTAAAGTTAGTCCACCCTTTGTCTGACTAGTTTACGTTTTCAGTGTACAACCTATCGTTTAAAGCCGAAACAAAATAAATCCAAAGTAAAATACGCTTATAATTAAAAAATTGTTGTTTTCCTACTATTTCTCTAATTAGCTCTTTAGATAATGACTTCGTTTTCATTGAGGAAATATCAGAAGGTCTTTTAACCAGCCGTTACTGGATATTTTAAAATATTTAACACATTTTGCAATAGAGAAAGTAAGATATAATAAACCTATAAACCTGTTTACAATATACCTATCATGCTTTAATTGAGCATCGTGTATGATGATACTATTACACGTATAACTTGTTTATGGGTTTGATTAATAATGATACCCGATAAGCCCTACTTTCAAATAGTAAACAGGTACACATTTCAATTAATGAATAGTTTTGACACTTGTCTGTGTTATATTTAGACATTTTATTGTTTTCAGTTTTATTCCCAGATATAAGATAGGCCTACATATATTATTAGGCTAACGAATTAGAATGCAAACGTAATTGCAAAATATCGTAGACGCTTTCTAGGGTGTTTAATAATAATAATACATTAGTCTCGTATTTAATTCATTTTTGCGAGGAAAAAACAAAATCAAAACAAAAATATGTATTAGTTCCTCCGCACGTACAGGGAAAGGAAATAGCTGTAATTATGATTAAACTCAATGCCACTATTTAAGATAGTCGGCGGCCATCTTGGATTTCTCGAAATGCTCAATGTTTCAGAGTTGGCATCACGCAATTTCTGAATCTGCAGGTCTTAAAGATATGGAAACAAAAAACCAAACATTGTGTGGACGGTAATTTTGGGTCATGGTCAAAACCGGTGCTTCGGCCCCAGACTACATGTATGTTCCAACAATGCTTTAAGACCGGCAACTTTTACTCCCGGTATTATTAATACTGCTCGAAATTAGCCATCAAACTTTAGCGATTATATTCACATCATTACTTAGAACGACTTTGGAATCGGACAGAGGCATTCCACAAAATATGAAAGGAAGATGCTTGTTGTGTATCTAGTTAATAATGAATGTTGATAGGCTGTGTCCCGAAGGAGATTATATTTTAATAATAGTTACTTACATCAAATCTCCGCTGCATTAAATAGCAATTAATTATAATTGAAGTGTAAAGACTTTGTTACCCGGGAGTGATTGTTTTACGTATAGACTTGGTTAATAAAAAGTGTATAGATACTCAATGACCACTCAGCTGAGAGATTTTTAATACTTTTTTACCTCACACCTCAGTATAATACGACTGGCTAGACGATAGCTTAAGTGAAGCTCGAGCGGTGGCGCAGTCAGAAAAAGGACAGGACGCCCCCACAGGACGACAAGTACACCCTATCAAATACTGACATTTTCCACGTACAAAGTGCAATTCCCCAACGTGATAATCATTGTTATATAAAAACACATTGCACCATTGTATTCTCATATAATTCAAAACGTTTAGCTGTATTACGTATCTAGTAGTAAGGTTATATACACGGATATAGACGGGATGCAAGAATCTTTAGGTTATAAGGAATTCGTGTGTATAAGCGATTCGTCAAATAATGTTATCTTATTTCGCTGTACCTTATATTCTCAGCAAAATACAAATTATCGACTGAAACGAAAACGAAAAGGCTCTATGTCAAATTGCTTGACATTATTTTGATGTTAATGATCCCTAATGGAATATACCCACTAGGGTACACGTTAAATCATGTAAAATACACAGTTCTATTCAATATACGATATATTTACGTATGCAATTATGACAACGCTGAACTGAAGTGAAAACTATACCAAACTGCATTTGCAAAGTATAATGTAGCATACATATAACACAAGGAAAACGTATTATTGCAGCATTACTTTCAATTACATCACTCAACACCGATTGCTCATTTAAATTCAAATTACAGTCCCATCGTAGTTAGGTTACATCGCTGATAAATAAAATACCACATGTATATCTTGTTATTGATATTACACTGTGATTCCAATTTGACAACGTATAATAACTTCATTAAGATCAATATCCATGTGAGCTTTCAGACATTTCATAATATAACGTCGCTATTCTTTCAATAAATTATTTTGAATTAGGATGAAAAAAAGAAAGTTGGAGATACGAGGTTTTGAAAGAATAGAAACGAAAAAACTGCCATAAACCAGTCCGTATATCAATTCAAGCCATTTGCAATAAAATCTCACCTGTAGTTCACACATTTGCTGCGAAATATCAAGAAAGTTGGAAGTTTCCCCTCAGCACATGGTCAGCACTTGTGTTTCAAAACCTCGTATACATACGAGGTTTTGAAACACAGGTGCTGAAAAAGCCAAATTTGTCTGCCTTCTGATTGGCTGTGACAAATAAAAACATTACCATCATTTGCATAATGTCTCTGACATCATGATAAACACAAAAAATCAATTTCGAGGTAAGTTGGAGATACGAGGTTTTGAAAGAATAGCGACGATAAGGATTTGATAATCTTACTAAGTATATCTTCGGAATAAGGTCTTGTAATTTCCACTCTAGCACTTTTAAAATGAAGATTGTTTTTTAAATCATGTCAATGTTAAGGCTCATTTATTCGATTAAGAATTCATTTGTTTATTCGTAAACAATAATAATATATTTAATTCGAAAGATATGTTTAACCAATCAAATGTTAATGTGACAAACCATCTATACTTGTTTATCGAATAATACTTACTTACTACTACTACTACTACTACACTCTTAGAAGGTCAGGATCAAATACATGAGTAGATTTCCGGCTCACTTTGTTTTGATCCTTTAAGGATCATTTTCGGATCGTTTTGATCCGTTTCCAGATAGATATCAACAAACGGATCAAATTCACCTTGATCAACTTTGATCTGATTTCCGGATCAATTCGATGAAACAGTTCATTGGTCAATGAGTACGTCACTCTTTCGCAAACCGATAGACGACAAGCAGACGATCTTTTGAATTCGGTCGCCACAGTTGAAACAAGGGTGAAATACCGCGGTAAGTTATCCAGTCTAATCTGTAAAATGTTACATGATTTTGACGGTAAAGTAGTTTTATTTTTTATGTTTGAACATGCTCTATTCTTGTGAACAAATTTCTTGTACCTGACCAGTGCCATCAGTACGATTTTCGGTCAAAATGCTCCTCACAAAATGTCACGATCACTGCGATGTACTAGGCCTACACGATGTAGTAAGCTTACTGCACTCGATATATAGTCTGCAGTGTGCACCCGGGGGTGGGGGCACTCAATCAATATTAGGTTTCACACCAGGCTCCATCAAAAATACCCCCCTTTTTTTGGCCCGGTGTCACCGAAAGACCCTTGCATGCATGCTTGTTTTTACAGTCTGTCACCCGATGACCCCTTATGTTTTCACTTTTTCTTTGATTCAGTTTGATCCTGGAGTAGGATCATAAGCTACAGGTACACCCGATTAAGGATCATTATTTTGATCCGTTTCAGTATCATTTGACAGAAATATTTGATCCCATTTCGGATCAAACTTTTTGATCCTGCTTGTCGGATCACTTTGATCCGGAAAGGGTAAGCTCATATGTGATACCGCTTCTGGATCAAAATTGATCCTTTTCGTCTCATATTTGATCCTGACCTTCTAAGAGTGTACTACTTATGTCGATCTCGATCGGTCTTCGTGATGGCTCGCCAGTCGCCACACTACTCTGTCCCTCATGCATGCTTTCATCTCCTCATTATTCTTCAGTCCTGTGTCTTTCGCCAAGATGTCCAAGTATGTTAACACTTTCCACGCGGCTATTATTTCTACCATACACAGAACAGATTTTTCAGAAACCTTTCACAATTTTCAAACCCCAATCTCAAGGATTACTGAACCAATACTAGGCATGTTTGTATTAATCTCAATGCATTTCTCATGGCGATTCCAAATATGGTAATGATATTCAATAATTTTGACATTTTTTAAACATTTTTGTAAAATTTTGTAATGTCGTCTGCAGCCGCCTGCCGCGTGGAAAGTGTTAAGGCTGGGCGGCCAACAGATGTATGTCCGTGTTTTGGGTCTCCATAGCAGAAGGTCAGATACTATCTCATTTTCTCTTCTCATGCAATGCCCGGCAAATCTCATTCTTCGATCTGTGATGTTTTCTGATACCTTTTGTAAGTTTCCATACAGTTCTTTGTTCGGTACCTTGTCTTTCCAACTAATGTTGAGTGCAGTTCTCAGCATTCTAGTGTAGCAACCATATAGAGTTTTCTTCAGTCTGTTGGTGATGGTCCATATCTCAGCTCCATACAGTAGAACACTTTGAACAGTAGCTTTGAAAAGTCTGATTTTGATTTTTTGACAGAGGCTGGATTTCCACACTTTGTTCAGAGCATTGCAGGCCTTCCAGGCAAGTGCTTTACGTTCTTTAATGTCATGCTGGCTACAACCTACCCAAGCTCTCAGGTACTGGAAGTCCTCTACGTTGTCTAGGTTACTTCCATCAGAAGTTTTTAGCTGTACCGCTTGTGCTTGGTGAAATACCATGCATTTGGTTTTCTTGGCATTCATGTGGAGCCCAGTTTTGAGTGCTGCTTCCTCAACATATTTCAGCAACTTCTGTGCCTGCTCTTTAGTGTCAGAAAGTAACGCTATGTCATCTGCAAAGTCAAGATCCGTGACGTTCTTTGGCCCTATTCTTCGACTTTGTCTAGGCTTAATGGTGAATCCTAGTGAATCCTCTCCCACTGATAGCTATTCTTAAGCAATAACCAAGGATGATTATGAATAGGTAGGGGGCAAGGGTATCTCCTTGGGGTACTCCTGCTAGGATGTCGAACAGTTCCATGTCGCCATCAGGTGATATGAATTTGGCTCTTGTGTTTCTGTAAGTTTCATCAATTGCATCTGTTATAACTTGTGGGATACCGTATGCTTTGAGTATCTTGATCATTTTCCCACGATGTATGGTGTCGAATGCCTTTTTGAAGTCAATGAATGTTATGACTGCAGAGAGATTATTGGAATGTATACCTTCGATGATTCTCCTGAGCCCAAGAATGTGTGAGGTAGTGCCTCTTCCCTCGCAGAAATCTGGTTAGTTCGAAGTAATTCATCTAGGTGAGGTCTTATTCTGTTGAGAATCATTCTGTTATATGTCTTGACCACAATAGAGTTCAGACATATGCCTCTGTAGTTTCCTGCTTGACTTAGGTCACCAGATTTTGGGTTCAATATTGCCCACTGGTCAGGTTTTTGCTTATCTAGGAGGGCCTTATTACATATGTCCAGTATTAAATCATCAAGATTGCATCTTGTCAGGAGTTCAGGTGGAATGTTGTCCTCTCCAAAACTTCTCCCCTCCTTGATAGATTTCTTGGCTTTCTGGTACTCAGTGTTATTGAAGGCAGTACACTTGCCCTTAGATGCCACCCCGTAAAACACCAATAAGACAAATACGAGATAGGAATTTGCAGGACTGGCTGAGACCATATTGGAACAGTTTTATTGTAGAACATACCCAATTTATATGGGTTAGGACGACGACGACATACTCATCAAATATCACCACGACTTTAATATGACATTTACACATTAATTTATAACATTTACTACTATGGACAACAGGATATACGAAGACGAGGTAGACATGACATATACAAGGAACACAACGGTGTACACGACGAACACAACGTGGACGTGACAGAAATAGCTGCCGGAGGGAGCCGGGGCGAAAACATTTCCCATGAGCCCAGCAACGAAAGACTCAGTCACCGCAATCAGTGGTGACGCGGAAAATGCCCCCGCCCCGACTCCGCCCGACCCCCACTTCACGCCTTACAATGGACCGACTATAAGAGGGACCTCATTGTGCAAAGCAGGCAGGGGTTTGGAAGGATGAAGGACCAATCAGGACCCCCTCCAACATAGCACATGAGGGATACCTCCCAACTCCCCCTAACCTAACCAGCACCAGGTGCCTAACAGTATACCTGATGACCTCCTCCATCCCCAGATGCAAGCACAAAGGGTGGGTGGGAGGGAAATTTACCAACTAGCCCTGATGATCTCAACCGAAAATGTGACAAGCAACGCACAACCGAAAAAAACCGCGAAAGAATAGAGAGCCTTTGATTGGCTGGTGTCACAACCAGACGACTATACACCTCGGTACACAGCCACGCATGGGCAGTCAACCGCATATGGCGAGTTGGTCGATAAAGGGGGTGATTTAAATTACAATGCTCTCAATTCATCCCCAAAAAGTGTGACCAACCGAAAATACAGGGTGTCCCAAAAGGCAAATTTTGCATTCGCCAGACAAGCTGTCAAATGCATACTTAATTGGTAATTCTTCGAAAATCTTTGGGATGTCTTTATCTTTATCAGTCACTACCGGTGAATTTCCTTGGAGTTGTTGGAAGTGGCAGTACCAATTATTGACACGTTCTTTTTTTGTCTTTCCTTTGAGGATTCCATTCCTAGATGCTTTCCTTCCACTTACTTCATTAATGAGCTCCCAAGATAATATGTGTTGCATGTTTAGAGTTGCCTTTTCCACTTCTTTTAATTTCTGGTCCAGGTATTCAGAATTGACCTCATCATAGGCTTGGTCGAATTCTCGTTTACCTGCTTCAAATTCTTGTGCAGACTCTTTACTGTCTTCTGTGACATGTTTTTCATACGTCTGTCTTAGCTTCTTTCTGGCAGTTTCTACTTTTCTACTATAACACAATGCCTTTTGCCTCTTCTTACATATTTTTGGTAGTAGTTTCTCGGCAGTTTCTTGATTTGCTGTGATAAAGTTTCCATATGTCCCTGTTGGTTTGTCATCACAGGTGTCATTTAGTAGTGTGTATTTGTTTCTGACTTCGACAGAATATTGATCTTGCAGTTCTGAATCTTGAACAAGCTTATTCCAGTTGTATTTCACTTTCTTTGGCTCGTAGGCTTAATCTAATCTTTGTGGTCACTATTCTATGATCGGATCCAATACTTGCAAACGAATTGTAGGTTTTTGTGTTCAAAATACTATTTGGCCATTTCTTTCTGATCAGGATGTAGTCAAGTTTTGCTCTGAATCCACTTGGTAGAATACAGGTCCATAGTTTTGATACTTTCTTTTGGAATCTGGTGTTTGTAATAACTATGTTGTTTTCCATTGCAAACTCTTCCAATATTTCCCCGTTCCTGTTTGTGGTTTCATGGTAGGCAAAAGGAGCAATGTCGTTACCAATTCGAGCATTACAGTCCCCAATTACTCTCAAGAAGGTATGGGCCGGTACTGATTTGGTAGTTTCTTTCAGCTCGCCATAGTAGTCTCTTACCTCATCTTCACTTGCCACATTGGTGGGAGAGGATGTAGATATAACCGTAGTTTTTAGATGGCCATTAAAGGTTGCTTGAATGGTTCTGGTGCTTATGTAGCAGATGTAGGATATGGCTCGTTGTGCTCGTGGACTTAACAAGATGCCAACTCCACCCACTGCAGCTCCTTGTCTATTTCTAGTAGCAGAAGCCCTCTATGATATTATCATATATATGAACTATTCGATGCTCTTGGATTCCAATAATGTCAATTTTATAATGTTGAGCTAAAGCACACAGCTCAAGTTGTTTGTTTGGGTTCCTAATCGCTCTTGCGTTTAGGGTTGCAATGTTCATCTCTTTCTTGCATTTCAGAAAATGAAGTTTCCCTTTACTTTCACCGTTATCAGTCACTGCACTTCCTGGTGTAGTCCCCTAAGGATTTAAGGCACTGACGTTATCATTTTCACTTTGAAGTGAGGAGGTTTCAGCATTTGGGAGATTATCAGGGACTCTAACCCTGGTGTTTTATTTGATGCCATCATAAAGTTTTTCAGTTGCTATTGTTTGCTGGTGGTCGCAACTCCTACCAGCAGGTCTCCAGTGGCCGTTGAGAAATGCATGTAGTTAAACGTTTCCCATCCGCCCTTTACTCTGGTCATCTCAGTCTCCAACCCGAGAATAATAAGAGGTATTCAGGTCTCAGGACTCCCTGTTTTTGTTCATTGGCCGTTGAGAAGAAATATGATCATCGCGCCCTTTTGCCGTTGTTAGAGATTGAATCTCTCATCCGCCTTAGGTAAGTGATTACTAACTATTTTAGCCATAGCTGCGTGGTTTATGTTCAGGTTTTCCTTCCTTAACTCAGAGCCCCGTTAGTGGAACAGGCCGCAAAGCCTGATCGTAACGCTTAGCCTTAACTGCCTAGCAGAGAGGGTGGGGATGGGTTGGATGTAAGGAGGCGATTATAGATAGATGGACTGATTGAATTGCCAACTGTGCATATCAGCTGGGATAGTGTAGAATGAAGAATGAGCAGAAAGAAGAAGTGATATAGTGTGCATGAAGGAATACGAGGTGGGAAAGCAATAGATGAAAGGAAAGCTGAAAGTTGCGCATTTACACCCCTTTTCGAATAATTATTACCTGATATTACATACATACATTTTACTTTTGTTCGATTCATCTGCTTAATTAGTTTTAACATTTCAAAGTGAATTTAACCGCAAGCAAGGTATTTAAAAAAAACCATGTTATATAGCATTAGTAGATTTCAAAGATAACATCATCTTCAAGAAATTCTGAAATAGAATTTTTGGGAAAAGTGTGCTTTGGGTCCCAGATTATAGACAGTACTAGAATCGTCCGATACTGGAACAACCAGCATCGCTCGATACTGGTACAAAGTCAGTGTTCCAGTTTTGGATGATACTGGCACATATACAATGTTTAAGTATCGAGCGATTCTGGAACACAATTGTGTACCAGTATCGTTCAATACTGAGACAAATAACTACTGGTAGCATGTGTACCAGTATCGCCGGATACATAAAAACGTTCCAGTATTTGAACAAAATTTGGTGTTCCAGTATCGCCCAATACTGGTATACTGGAACTCAATTTGGTGTTCCAGTATCGCCCGATACTGAAACAGTACCAGCGATACTGGCAAGTTTTATGACAATACTGGTATCTGGGACCTAAAGTACACTTTTCCATCAAACGCAATTGACGTAACAGCAATCTTATAGGCTATATTATGTTGTCATTTTGTGTTGGCATTGTAAAAACACATAGTGGTAGGCTATGATACGTGCTGTATGAATCCAATATTCCAAATTCAGTACATCGTATCTTTGTCATAACCCAAGAAAATCACATATCCGAATATATAGTTAATCGTAAGCGTAATAATAGTAGATTTATCTCAACAAATCAGCCATTGAAACACTGTGAATGTGATTACATAAACCCGGGGACATCAATGATATATCCGGGATAATATTTGATCTCACGAACAAGAAATTCGTTCAGTCATATATAGATACTATAATTATTAACAACTATTGTCATTATGAATTGGTATTGACATACTAACTGGTTAGTATCCACCTTTTGTTTTGCGGCGAACCCTATGGAGATAACACATATTGACCTACAGTCATCACAGTAACTGACCAGGTAATAAACATGCTAATAACTCGAAAAGTATAACTCCTACATAAACATATTTAATTAAAAAGTTTTTGAGAAATTTCTCTTCATGAATTTGAGATATTACACGCTAAGGGACGCACCATTAGATTTTCAGGGGGGGGGGGGGGGGGGGGTAGGAAGTTTTCGGAAGAAAAAAAATTCCCCCTCTATGCAGGCCAAAAAAAAAAAAATTCACCCCCTGATGAGTAAAAAAAAAAAAAAAAAAATTCTACCCCCACCCAACTCAATATGAATGGATACATTAAAAAAAAAAATTCGCCGCCTCTGGCGGCCCAAAAAAAAAAAAATTCACCCCTTGCGGCGGCCAAAAAAAAGAAAATTCTCCCCCCAACCCAACTTCCTACCCCCCCCCCTGAAAATCAAATGGTGCGTCCCTAAGAATGGTTGATTAATGAGGAAGTTACGATCCCAAACGTTAGGGCAAGTCTGATTTTTATTTTAACATTTTCTTTTCAACACGGGGAGAGTATGACAGGTAAAGCGTGAGTGCCGTATTGATCAATTATAACAATGCCACCGGCCGACAATCCAACAACCAAGCCATCGACGGGTGAATTGGCACTACCACTACCAGTAATCAATAATTTGCCGGTCTGAGTCCCCGTGTTGAAAATAATCAGCCATTCTTAGCGTGTAATATCTCAAATTCAACTACAAAATTCAAAGTACTTATTGTGATGACTGTATATTTGAAGTGTTTAAATGAGAATGAAAGAAGTCCTTGTCCTCTGATTTGCAATGTCTGTGTACTCTGACGTCATACCATAACACGCTACCCATCCATTTGTGTGTATCTTTACACCATCACGGTACTTTAATTAATCTATAACGTAGTCGTAGTGAATGCTATGGGCATCTCATGATACACGGCTGTTTGACTGTCCGATTTATAATTAAAATTATGGAATAAAAAAAGATAACACAGTGGCCCAGTTATGGTTTGACCTGATTTAGGTAGCGCTAATGAATACGAGTATACGGTGAAAATTTCACGAAAATTGTACGAGCCATTTTTAAATTATCGGCATTTTCTACTTTACACACATTTTACATGTAACTCTATGGGAAATGTGGCCGATGAGGGCGCTATTATAGTAAATAATAATATGCAAAGCACTATTTCTCAGAAATAGACCAACGAAATGTTCTGGACATTTCTACAAAAGATGACCAGTATATTCAGGTACTTGAATAAGTTAAAACCAGAACCGGGCCAGCAAGTTCCGGTGTTCTCAGAATAAAACGGACAATTTATGTGGGATCAAACAGCCGTGGATAAGGACCGTTTAAACATTAACTTCTAATTATAATTATTTCCATATTTCACAGATCTTTACTAAACTCTAAGGGGGGGGGGGGGGGGGGGGCACCCATCACATGTCCGAACTTCGATACAATTTTACGCAACTTTCTCAAAGATCAGCTGATACAACATATTATATAACATATGCAGTTGCTCAACGATACCTACTATCAAAAACTGTATCAATTTGCGCTCTTGTTGTCATGCACTCATGCTTACCGAGCGAGGCCTCTGATTGACTAAACACGGGAACAGATGGAGTACCGCTTTACTGGTACTCACTCCATACTTAGAGTGTGGGTGTGTGAGTACAGTGCGCACAAATCCACAAAGCCAGATGGTTGCTATGGTAAACAGGAATCGACCAATCAGAAAACGTTGCGTCATGATTTAAAGTTGAAACAATTAAATTAAAATATGGCTTTATGGTTGTGTACAGATACATGTATGTGTTCTTAGTGTTTGCGCCAAATCTGGTAACAATAATTATGACATTTCGTTTGCGAGTTATGTTCGTTCCCGTATTGCATGTTTGAGCATGCTTTTGAACTTTTATTAACACTCTATCGACCCCTTCCGGGGTATGAGAGTAACATAATTACAAGGAGTAAATAAAACATGTTATTTAATGCTAAATAAGTATAAAAATATACACAGATACATAGTTATTATTGACAACCATTTCTGGTTAGACTAGACATTTGAATATAGTGCTCAATACCGTAAACGGTAGAACTCATACAAATACAGATGTATAGACAGACCTTCCGGAATATTATCGCTACTCTGAGTTTCATGGACAATCCCATACGGTCGGTCATGTTGTCCAATCTTCAGGCGAATAGAAGATTGGACAACATGACTGTATGGGATTGTCCATGAAACTCAGAGTAGCGATAATATTCCGGAAGGTCTATACCTCTGAATTTTTACAAAGATACATATAAATAATAAAATGTTAAGTAAAATAAAAAATATACATAATGTTATATTGAAGCACACAAAAATGGATATAGGTGACGACTACGGGGACAAAATATGAACTCAGGATTAATTCAATTTATCTCTGATGATTTTGGTAAATTTTGCAAAATTCTTCAACTTTTTCATATTTTTGTTGTTAAATAGTGATCTCATTTTGACAGTACTGGGATTTCTGTAATAGTACCTTTTTAAGAGCTTTGATCTATCTGTATAAAAAGCTCTACAAACAAAGATATAGTGGAATTCATCACCAACCAAATCAGAGTCACATATATTTCAAGTATTAACACTACTATCATTAAATCTACTGTTACTTGGTAATATTACATTACCACATCTAAATCTACAAAGAGATAATCTACGATTATAATCAAGTTTAAGCAAATAATTTTCAAAAGTAGGTTCAGTTTTGAAAATTATGTAATTCAAACAGGAACTATTTGTGTTAACCTCAAGGTTCCAGATTTGCATATTCACATCTTTATGTCTATCCAGCATAGGTTTTAACTGTTTTTGTTTATGACTATTTTGGAAAATCCAAATATAACTTATTCCACTATTATTGAGTATATATCTTTTACTCCATCAATCCAATATGATTTAAAATTATTTGCAACATCATCATGTATGATTTGAAAAGAGATACCGTATAAGCTTTGAAACAATTTGTTAAATTGAGGGTAATTTTCATTTGAAATATGCAACTTTGTCTCCCAGTTGTATACTAAATTATTATAAATTATGAAACAAGAATCATAATAAATTGAGGTTTTCATTCTCCAGCAATTCATTTTAAAATAATTTCCTGAAATATATCAGGTTGAGGAAACAACAAAATACAATATAAAATCCCGAATACCAGTGATATTTAAAGATATCAAATTGTTGCAAAAATCATTTATTTCTATTTTTAAAAAGTGTAATTCCTTTGACAAAAATTAAGCCATATAGTGATGAAAATCATGTGCGCCACACGATGCAAATTGTGCCGTGGGCTATCTATGCATGTAAATGTTACATTTATTGATCCTATTTACTTCCAGAAAATCATTGAGGGAGATGCCACTTTTGCGACAAAACAACTGACGAAAATAAAAAAATCAAGTATTGTATAAATAACATATTTTAAATTCTCATAAATATCACACATTGAAAATCTTTACATGCAAAAGTATAGGAGATAGCGCATTTGTATGAATTTTACACTGCTTAACTTTGATCAATCATATCAATATAATCAAATGTCAATTTTTTATAGTCAAATAAAAAGCATTTATCAGATTTTAAATTCTACAGAATACAGCAATTAATAGCATTAGGCCTCGTTTTCTTGGATAAGGATGATTTTTTACTCTTAAATACATATTTCTTTAGTGATTTGGCACTCGTTCATATTCAGTTGATATTGAGAACGAATACCTAGTATAGTAACAAGCTTTTTCATTCTATTACAAAATCTTCAGATCCTCAAGTGTATCAATATTTCATACAGTGTAATATCAAAAGGTAAGCAATAAATCAAATAACAGACATGATATCAATGGCAAGATCCCCGAGATAGACTTACAGATATTTCGTTAATTATCCATTAGTTTTCTAAATGCTAACCCAATTACCCAGTTGCTTTACGTTCTGAAATCACTTTATCATATATAATGTTAGGGATTTACTTAGAAGTGAAAGAGTGATTGAGCATGGATACGAGTTAATACTCTAATTGGGTTATGATATCACGATTTTTTGATTTTGCTTTTCAATTGCCCGTGTACAATTACAAGCAATTGGACGATACAGCTTATAGCGTTTCGCAACCAATCCTTTCCGGAAGGTGAAAACTCAATATAAGTTTTTAAATACAAACCTTTAATCACATTTTCATGCAGGTGGAATCAGCCTCTACGGAGCTGCCCAATGGCGCCATTCAAAGTAGCCCAAGAAGCTTTGGGCTTTTTACCGCGACTACTTCAAAGTGAACGGGTTATTATTATGTTTGTGTAATGTCGCCTGTCTCCCTCCTACCGCTTGGATCATTTTGTTTTCGTGTAAATGTTCTCCGTTTCTGATTTGAAGCGAATACAATCGGAGTTGAAAAACATCTCTAACAACGCTGCCTGAGAGTGCCCATTCCAAACTGGCCCAGGTTGCATTGGGCGACTACTTGAAGTGAACGGCTAATCTCTTTTAATGACCTGTCCCCGTACCATTCCTACCGTTTGGATCATTTCATTTTTCGTGGTTTTTCCCATACATACTGTTTACAGCGGTGTTTTACATAATATAAAGCTGCCCCTCTGGTAGTATACACTGCATGTCTACTGATATATGAGTACTAAAATTACAGAGGGCAGTACATAACGCCGGAAACGTCGGAAAATGTAGATCACATCGAAATTACCAGCATCACTCACCACATAACTTGCTTCAACCACATTTCAATCTAGCACGATTATTCAACCATTTGCCCATACGTTATTACACTTCAGGGTTCCTACGTACCTTATCTGTTTAAACATTGCCTTTTTCAAAAATTTCATTTTTCCTCGGCAATCTCGATTTTCAGCCCGAACGCTCGCTTTCTGACTGCCTCCGAGAAAGTGTAATCATCCACGTGATACATTTTCTGTAAAATCGAAAATCAACATTTTGCAATATCCTGAGCAAAGAGATTATATTTCATTCCAAAAAGGATTTACATAGTTACAATCCCCCAAAAAGATGCTTCATATCCTCAATATTATTATTACAAAAGGAACACATATCACTATCAATAATTTTCATCCTGCACAACTTTTTGTTTGTCATCAAGCAATTAACATTGATTTTATATTGAAACATCCGAAGTTTGACTTCAGAACAGGATTTGAATGGTCTTTATATAAATATGGTTCCACTTATCGTCATCAATATCAAACTCGTTCTTATATTTTGTTTGAGCGGTAGGAAAAAAATTGGGTAAAAATTCTATTAACTAAAATAGGGTTAATACATCTAGAATTTATATTTGTAATATTATTCACATCTATCTCATCGTCATTAATGACAAATTTGTTTAAATTGCATTGATGCTAAAAAATTGTTTCCAAGAGGAGGGAATTGCGGATATCAATCCCCTCCATTTCAAAAACAGATGTCTTGGAACCCCCCTCACATTCAAAGTGTCAGAAGGAATAACCGTCCCATCAGATTCAAAAAGGTCGCTCACAATAATAATTCCGCATTCCAAAAAGGTGTTATAAAAACAAGGCTTATGATTTATGCGGATGCGACAATTATTCCAAATGCACTGCTGAAGGGGGCTTACCACACTTAACGATTTCGGAGAGGGAAAATCGAATTTATAACTGAAAATTCTAACTGATCTGATCTACATAAACTGCATAATTTAGGGAATTCGTACCGACAATTGAAAGACTAGTTTCAGTTTCAGTTTGGACATATCAAATCTTGCCTGATAAGCTTGTAATGTGTTGATGAATAAGTCCCTGGTGGGACCTCTAACTTCTAACTTGGCCTAGTTGTCCAAAAGAGGGCAATGAACAGTTAGAAATGCCACCCAGACGCAATTTTACAAGGATTCATGCAGTTTCCTATACAATAAGGCGAACATTGATGAACAGCAACACTATACATCAATTTGTCATGTTATAATCCAGGGGACACCCTCTATCCTTGATTTTTTTTAAAGCAGATTTTCTTGCATTAGCATTTCATAAATCATAAATATATTCTGAGTTATAGAACGATACGATTCCTAATTAGTATTACTTACAAATCATGGTGTTAGAGCGGAATTTAGAGTGAAAATAAACTGTCCTGCTAGCAGGGCAGTTTATTTTCACACTTTAAACCATGATTTTGAAGAAATTAGGAATCGTATCGCTCTGTAACTCAGAATATATTTATGATTATGTAAATCTGCAAGAAAATCTGCTTTAAAAAGAAAAATCAAGGATAGAGGGCGTCCCCTGAAAAAAGATCGCATCACATGCCCTTAACTGCTGATCGTAAATTAGGTTTTGTGAAATATCTTTATCATTAGCACTTAAAACAATAGCAGACCACTACTACAATTTCAGCCCAGTTAAATATACACAACATCCTGTTTGTCAAAGGCTTGAATGTTAATTGTCCATTCCTTAAATGATCAAGGCATTATATTGAGGGTAAGATAAACATTTATATTTTAATATTTAGACATCATATATGCATTGATAAGCAGATTAATATGCATTAATAACCAGATTGATATGCATTAATAAGCAGATTGATATGCATTAATTAGCAGATTGATATGCATTAATAAGCAGATTGATATGCATTAATAAGCAGATTGATATGCATTAATAAGCAGATTGATATGCATTAATTAGCAGATTGATATGCATTAATTAGCAGATTGATATGCATTAATAAGTAGATTGATATGCATTAATAAGCAGATTGATATGCATTAATAAGTAGATTGATATGCATTAATTAGCAGATTGATATGCATTAATTAGCAGATTGATATGCATTAATAAGCAGATTGATATGCATTGATAAGCAGATTAATATGCATTAATAAGCAGATTGATATGCATTAATTAGCAGATTGATATGCATTAATAAGCAGATTGATATGCATTGATAAGCAGATTAATATGCATTAATAAGCAGATTGATATGCATTAATTAGCAGATTGATATGCATTAATTAGCAGATTGATATGCATTAATTAGCAGATTGATATGCATTAATTAGCAGATTGATATGCATTAATTAGCAGATTGATATGCATTAATTAGCAGATTGATATGCATTAATAAGTAGATTAATATGCATTAATAAGCAGATTAATATGCATTAATAAGCAGATTGATATGCATTAATTAGCAGATTGATATGCATTAATTAGCAGATTGATATGCATTAATAAGTAGATTAATATGCATTAATAAGCTGATTAATATGCATTATAAGCAGATTGATATAAGCCTTAGTAGAAGATAGACATTAGGCATGGATTATTGCAGGATGAAGTGGTGAGTAAAATAATTGCCTGGTAAATCCTCAGCATTCGGATTTAATTATTTGAATGTTGTTTAATTCATAAATCGATGAGACCAACTGAATAAATCATAAATCAAATCAAGGTCAATGCTCTATCGTAAAATAAACCGTAAATGTGACTTTTAAAAAGTGACTAATTTTCTTTAAATGGTGCTAAACATGGTTTATCTTTGTTGTTAGATGGACACTTTGGTATCAAATTGTGCCGGAAAGGTTCATCAAAATATCTATCTTGTCTGTTTGGTCAAATAATCGAAAGTTACTCTAAAGGACCTAAACAAAGTGTATGACTTTATTTTGTTGAGCACTTTATATGTCTGTTTTGCACACACCTGTATGACTAGCATGTTTGAAAAGCCTGGTAAACAGGAAGGGTATTGATAGTTTAATGCGGCAACCATAGTATCTAATACTAGCTAACGGCATTAATAAAATAAGTTTGATAAAAAGTAATTTTACCCAGTGTTTATTACACGTAAACTCGAACCCATGATGGGCGCGATGGACAATACGAGAGTGGCGTATTATTTATGGATGTTGAGAAGTTATTTCGTGACATTTCGTGACAGTGTCGCCCACCTCGCCCCCCCCCCCCCTCTGGTGACGCCACTGGGTTATACACATTCGGCCGAGTGCACCAATGACGGGTAGCTGAAGAATAGCGCTACCTCGCTAGTAACTGAGGCGTAACCCAACATTTTGAGAGCGCCAATGCCGGGTAAGCTACTAGGCTAGTAACTGGCGGGTAATTTACGCTAAATGTTATACCTGACCGGACCCAAGAGTAAGTTGGGGCATAACATTTTATGCCACAAGTCAGTCGATTCTAGCAGTAGCGTAAATTTGTTGTGAACATTGGAGGGGATGATTCGCTGATGCTGAAAGACCAATTTCGCTTGCATGCCCAGGGGATGTATATTTGAAGTGGAATGTGACCCCTCATAAGCTGAAATATTTTATATATTGAAAATCCATTCATGCAATTTGGGGATTTCTTTAGTCAAAATTTAGATCAACTCCCTTTTGCCCATTCAAACACTAATCGCACCGACTTTGGGTCATATTTTGACCAAAATGTACTATAATTGTCCAAGGATCTTAAATAATGACTAAATAGATAAACTTATTATTGTTTTTATTAATTAAAACTGAAGTTTCAACATTATTGTGAGTGGAAGGGTATAACTATATAGAAGAAAAAAGAAAGAAAAGTATATCGTGCCGTGCGTGGTCTGGGAATCGAACCGGGGTCCTGCGGTTAACAGGCGAAGGACAAGGTATCCATGCCACGGAAGTACGAGTGTAAAGAGGTGTGTTATAATTGTATATAATTGTTTGCATCGGGTGCTTGTGTTTGTCATTAAAATTGTGCTTTTTGGTGCAATATTTGTGTGTGCCCCTCGCCCAAAATATGTTTGTAATGTCTTGATAGTCCTTATTTTTGAAAATGCGTTGAACAAATTTGAAATTTTTGGCCAAAAAAATACCGTCATTTTTGTTCGGAACGCAGGTCGACTCAACGTGATTACTTATGTTAATTATGTACACTCACCTATGACCTAGCGAGTGACGACACATCTTAAATATTACGGAGGACCACTCACGTCAGTATTTTACAGTAATCTATAGGTTAACACTTCGCATATGCGCCAATTAATTTTGTAAGGGGACGATGCTGATTAATGTGGCTATTTACCTCGCTAGTTACTATTCTGTTGTTATTCGCCAGTTGTGCTCTAAGAATTACATCTTTAGTAAGTTACGCTACAGTTACAGCATAACTACTAGGGAGGTAGCTTACCTCCCTATTAAGTTACCCGTCATTGGTGCACTCGGCCGATGGTGAGGCAATATTTTTCAGCTTTGGTATAACAAAAGGTCAAATGTCGTGGTCCATCGAATAGGATCGATAAACTTAGTGGTAACTTTTTCGCGAGTAGAAACAGGGGGGATTAAAAACTTACCGGTTTATCTTACCGTTTTATCTTACCGTTTACTTTGCAGCGCCCCAGTGGAAACACGCTCTATGATTCAAGTCGCTTCTTTGCCCTGAACAATACCTACTCGAGGTCACGATTCCATATCACCGTACATAAGAGCATTGAGTAAATTAATATGTTCAAAAAATCATTTACTGTTGATTGAAGGTATTAAATAACATTGAGTTACCTATCGTATGGCCCTTTGCAGTAAATCACTTGCTTTTTATGTTTACAATGCTTTTCCCAAGAGAGACAAGTTCCTGAATGGGTGATAAATCGTTGTTATATTAATCGTTATGTTAGCTATGTTACTGTATATTTATATTACATGTATGTTACTATAATTACTATGATTTGTAAATCATGCCAATCGTGGCAATATCGTATGTATTTGGGCCGATGGCCTCATGTACTTGAGAAGAAAAAACCCTAAAATAAACTAAAACTTGCGATCTGAAGAATGAGAACAGAGGGAGGCTAATGACAGTTGGATTTGCAGACCATCGTGCGTCTTCTTTATTCTCGCAGTTGACCTTACAACAATCGTATATAATATATTGTCATTTAAGGCATTGTGAAAACACACAGTGGTATGCTATACGTGATGTATGAATCAAATGTTCCAAATCCAGTATGGTATCTTTGTCATTACCCAAGGTAATCATCCGAATCGGTAATCATTAATACACAATAGGAGATTTATTTGTCATAGTTACGATTAACATCTAAAAGAGTCGCTTCAGTGTACTACTCTTATTTAACAAGACACATATTTACCAGCGGTAGCGCCTGCTCTATGACTACATATTTGGGAGTTTCCGCACCGTTTTCAGTTTTAAACTCAAACTCCAAACCTTTAAACATGTACATGTGCATCATAAAAATAACCACTGTCATCAACACCATCGTCATTGTATTTATGACTTTAATTACGTGAATGATGTCTGAACAATGTTGGAAATATTAGAATAATCCCCTTGGTTGTTGTTGTCCATCGCTCGCTATGCTGTTTTTGTCACTCAGGATTTATCACTACAAAGTACAAGTCTGTAGGTTATAGTTTTTATGTCAGTGGTAAAGACATCATTTATCCTACAACAATATGAGAAAGTTATGATGAACTATACGCTAATAATTGAGTGTATGGCAGTTGAGTGATGTTTTTGTCATTGTGCGTGTTAACGCCGCGAGTCAACGATCGCACAAATAGCCCGTTTAAAGACCAAATAGGCGCGAATAAATACTATTAGACTATAATATACCATTGACATTTTTTTAATTTGCTATGAACAGCAGTGCTATGTCTATCCCCTGAGGTATTAGGAAAACAAAATGAAAATATTTTTAGTCCTCGAATATATCACTTTATGTAACAAAATGTTGTCTCAAGGGGATGGATGTGCATTTCTATATTTCATGAATGTTTGTTTCTCAAATGTAAATATTCATCATATTTCTTTTCTTGAAGAAATATTTATCACTAATACAGCAAATCCGAAATTGTATTAATAAAGCACAATTACCTTTATTTTTTCAAAAAAAAAATCGAGGTATTGTATCTCTGCTATTCTTCGCTCTTTTTCTTCTTTCTTACAGACCCATCTACCAAATGCTTCTTCTCCTACAGATAACATGCTACAATCACCAGACTCGGTCAGTATGACCCCCACCTGACTTTCATATAGGGTGTTCACGGTTTGGGGTCAAAGGTCTCACAGGGGTCACTAGGGGTAAATTTTATTAGTGAAATTACCTAGGATCTCAGAATTGGTCAACATATTCCTTATGATAGCACGCATATATTATAGTTCGGATTTTAAAATTGAAAATGAGTTGGGGTCACTAGGGGTCAAAATGTAAATTTTCAATTCGATCACTTAAAATGCATCCTATCTCAGAGGAAATGACTGATGACCTTTATAAGTAGTCAAAAGATACCTTAGGTCAATGCACATATAGGGTGCTCAGCGAATAAAAGTGACATGTTATACGTGGTCACTAGGGGTCATTTACCTATACTGGGGGAAAATTAAAGACATGCTCTGATTTGAACCGGACTTATTTCATCCTGTTTGGTTTGAAAAAGGTCAATCATTATAACCAGGTCAAAGGTCAAAAAAGGGTCACTAGGGGTAAAATGTGAATCTTCAATCCATTCACTTAAAATGCTTCTTGTCTCAGAGGAAATGACTATCTAAATTAGTTAAAAGATTCCCTTCGTCCATGCACGTATATGGTGTTCAGCGAGGAAAAGTGACATGTCATATGGGGTCACTAGGGGTCATATACAGGGGTAAACTTGAAGGCATATTCCGACTTTGGTCGAACTTATTGCATCGTATGTCTTTTGATAAGAAAAGAAAAAAAGTAAATTGTGACATTGGGGTCAAAGGTCACATAGGGGTCACTAGTGGTCAAAACATGATTTTCACATAAAACGCCCTTCAGTCAGTTGTCCGGTCACTCAAAAGCGCTTTATTTTCTCGTCCACAGAAACCGAAAAAATCGAGTGACCTAGAAATATTGGTTGAGGAAAGTCTTATTCTCATGAAAATCAATCTTGATTTTGAAAAAAAAAAGATTTTGAGGCATAAATCTTGTCATAAATCACACATAAATCTTGATTATTAAAAGGCAATTTTACTCGAATTCTAGATATTGGACCGTAATTTTAAACATATGACGTAAAAGATCGAAGCCATTCCTACAAAAAATGTAGTGAACGTGAAATCATTTGATGCGGAAGAAAGAATTGTCAACTAAAAATGCAAACTTGTATTTATTCAGCTTTCTTTTTTTCCGTTCGCCATAATTTTTCCATGCACTGTGTGCCGCGTGGCCTCCTCACTCCTCAGACAGTGTTTTTATCTGAACGCTATACGCCCGACTACCGAACAATGGTTCGACACTCTTCGAGCTGTATGCATTAGTTTCTCCCATAACAATGCTAGCGTGATCAACAGCACGTAATTATGAAAAGACTTCTTTGAAATTCCGAACATTTATGAAACCAATTTTCCATCGACTTTCTTGATCTTTCATGTATTCACGTCCCCGACGAATTTGGCATCATTTTACAGCTAATTTCCTTTTGTTCATCGTCACCTTTTCAGATTTGAATGATCTACCGGAAGAAAGATTTGTCAAATAAAATAATACGAGTTACTGCAAAATGACGACCCATCAAAGTCTTCCCATTTTTTTGATCTGGCATAGCATTGCGATATTTTGCGATAAAGTAGTCAAAGTTGATATGTAAATGTAGAGCATTTTCTTCCCTATGCACTTACACCACCATGTTTCGCAAATTCTGCTACATCCGCGCACTTTTGACAGCAGGTCGATCAGCTGTTCGCGCAAGAAGACCGTAGTCACGCGAAATCTCGAAGCTTCTTTGCGATAAAAGTAGCTTGACCTCGGGACTACAAACAGGGGTCAAATGACGCTGAATAATTGACCGGACAACTGACTGCCCTTGTAATTTAGTGAAATGACATAGGATCGTAAGAATCAGTCAACATATTCCTTATGACCGTAAGTATTATATATACTAGTTATGTTTATAAACTGAACAATTATTTGGGGTCACTAGGGGTCAAAATGTAAATGTTCAAGTTTTTCATCTAAAATGCGTCCCGTCTCATAGGAAATGACTGATTACCTTTATAGTTGTTCAAAAGATTCCGTGGGTTCATTCACATAGGGTGTTCATCGATTAAAAGTGACATGTCATACGGGGTCACTAAGGGTCATTGACCTACACAGAGGGGAAATTGAAGACCTCCTCTGATTTAGACCGAACTTGTTTCATCATGTTTGATTTGATAAGACAAGAGGAAAAGTAAATTATCATTACCAGGTCAAAGGTCAGGAAAGAGCCACTTGGAGGGTCAAAATGTGAATCTTCAACCCGTTTAGGGGCGATATCCAAACTCTACAGTGATTTTAAAGCATTTTTCTAGCGATTTTACAACGATATTCCAACGGTATTTCGTTCTATTGTTAAAAGCATCGGAAAAAGATCGGTGATTAACTAGAAACCTCTCTACTTATCTGGCGTTAACAATATAACTATTGTAGTACTCTCGATGGCTGCATTAGTGAAGCAGACAGATCAAAGGCGCAAGGAAGGTTGTGTTATATTCTTTAAGAAATACTATATTATAGTATTTCTTAAAGAATATAACACAATCCCCAGCGTTTACAAGGGGTAATTGAACTATACACAGGTACCATTTAAGACATGCTCCGATTTTGATCGGACTTGATGCATCTGATCTCTTTTGATAAGACAAGAAGAAAAGTCAATCATAAACATTACATAACATAACAATGAGCATTTATATAGCGCTCTTACACATTATACAATGGTACCACAGAGCTTAACAAAATTAAAACATAAAATTAAAATTAACAGTGTTAAACATCACTCGCACTATGACGGTGGAATAAGTGAGTTTTTAATATCTTCTTAAATTGAGTCAGTGATGAGGCATGCCTGATGTGACGCGGTAAATTATTCCACAATAATGGGCCGGAGGCATAAAATCCTTTCTTGGCGATAGTGAGACGAGTTTTAGGTACAGTGAGAATCCGAGTGTCAGAGGCAGAACGAAGACCACTTCTTTTAGGTACGTAAGTACATGACCAAATCATGACCTTGGGGCCAAATTTCAGGAACGAGAGAAAAAGATCAAGGTGGCTTGGTCTTTGACCAGAGCAAGATCTAGTTATTCATACTACTCTTTTTACGCGGGGGCTTTCTGTATGCTATGGTGAGAACTACCTACACTGCAAAAAGGTTGCTTAAAATACGTTGCTAAAAGTACTTTTATCATCCGTTGGTTGACGTGTTGATTAAAATTCATTCAATATATGTAGAAAGTTAGGCGTTGTATAAAAGTAAAAAATCCCCAGCGTTGAGCAATTCGTCGAAAACAATGTCCTTAAAATGTTGGTGGAAACGGTTTCTGTTGCTAAAATATGTTGCGTAAAATTCAACAATTCCCCTATACCTTAAGTACAGTAACAAAGCGTTGTTGATTTGAGATAAACCCACTGTTCATATGCAAATTACTAGGATAGCGAACCTTATTTGGAAACCGCAAAATTATAAACAAACAAATATGTTTGCAACAATTTGTTCATTTTTTCGGCGTATAAATGCATTTCGCCATGCAATCCTTAAAGTTAGCAAATAGCTTTATATACCGAAATGTAGATAAACCCCTGAGGAAAATATTCTTGGCGAGGGCCATATGTAAAGGTTCACTTCTAAAGCCACAATTTTAGCCGAACCGTCGCTACCTGAGCACAAGAGAATCGCCACTTTTGCATCATTGCGTCGAAATGTGTTCGCTTTGATCTCCAGGACCGTATCACTATTGAAACGGAGGGGTGTGTTTTGATTTTATACAAATATTCTATAAACATGTATCAAAATGTGTTGTGTAAATTAAGCGCCTTCTTGATTTAATTTTTCTCTGAATGTTAAAGGTGGTGTGTGAATAAAATGCTATTTACAAAATATTTTTAATTTCACAATTACTTGCGAAATAATTTGTCTTCTCTCATGTTTACCTTTTGTAACCCAGCCCATTCTGAAGTTCGATCGCCCATTTACGGGGAACGGACGATGTCCAAATAAGGGCCTAATTATAATAAACGTAAACTTTTTTTTCTCGATTTTTAAAGAGCAGCTATTTTTTTTATGTCAAATTAAGCCTATTAAAACAAGTTTTGTACTTGTTTTCATTAATTATCCAAAACGATATTCACATTTGAATGATGTAAATATGTTTGGCCGTTGTTGAACGGGGTTCAACAAGGTCTTCGTCGTTGTTTATCTTGAATCGACAACGGTAAGACGGGTTTATTTCGCAAAATAAACCCGTCTTACCGTTGTCGATTCAAGATAAACAACTCCGAAACCTTATTGAACCCCCTAAATATTCTACTTTGGCAACTGTTACATGAGCATTGAGGACAATCACGCAACAGTTGATTCAAGTTACGCACATGTGAATTTTAGACAACTGTTGTCCAAAAAAGCCAATTTCGTGAGCTGTTGCATACTTGAACAACTGTTGAGTGAATATAATTGCCTAACTTTTGAGTAACTAGAATTGTTCAACTCTTGGTGAAAACATGTTATCCAACGGTGTTGGGCAAATTTTACTTAACAGTTGAGCGGTTGCATACTTGAACAACGTTGTGTAAAATGTTGAGTAAATATTTAAGCAACCTTTTTGCAGCGCAGGACCACAATTAGATTTATTCTGTCTTGGCATCCAAAACGGAATACACTGACAAATAGTTTAAAATTGCCATCCTTGTTTGACATATATTTGTTTATGAATATTATTTCAACGGTGTTATAGCGACGTCACTAGCGATGAATATTGAATAGTCGATGTTTATAGCCAAAAAATACACGACATGGACATATACTGAATAGTTCATGTCATGTGATCTATTTTGCACCAAAAGAATCACATAAATATGTTTATGTATTATATAATATGGACTATTTATATCTTCATACCCAGATAGCAAGACTACGTTTGGCAAACGTTCACAGTAAAAACACCATTGATAAGAGATGTCAGATATTATGCATAAGTCTATAGTTTAATAACATGTTAAAATAAATTACAGATTCACTACCGAACGGGAATAGTGTATGTAGCTCTGCTGCATCGCCCAGAATTCACATTATTTTGCCTACCGCGTGTTGCTATACAAAAATGCTCAATATATAATAAAAACTTGACACAAATAAAATACCCACCATATGGCTATATTTGATAAATTAAGCAACAGTTGCTATACAAAAATGCTCAATATATAATGAAAACAATTCACAAATTAAGCAACAGTCACAAAATTCCCAACAAATGGTTAATTAATAATACCCAACTGTTGTGTAATTAAAATTGTGCAACTGCTGAGTAACTGGAATTGTTCAACTGTTGGTGAAAACATGTTATCCAACGGTGTTGGGTCAATTTTACGCAACTGTTAAGCGGTTGCATACTTCAACAACGTTGAGCAAAATGTTGAGTAAATATTTAAGCAACCTTTTTGCAGTGTATAATGCGAATTTGTTACCATCGATTTGGACAAAAAATAACACTCGTTAGAGAATTCGTTATTACATAAAGCAACAAGACAATATTAATTATGATCAACACAGCTCCGTATTTCTAGGAAATAGATTACAATTAAACTTATATAATGTGTATGCTATAATAATTTGAGAGGGAATTTCTATGGCTATGGATAAAGAATGTGTAATGATTCTACTTTACTATAATTAAGGCAAACATATTAATGTTTAAAATACTATAACCACATAGATAAGGATCATTAATTAGAATATTGTTCATTGTACTTATCCAATATATAGTACTCATGTTTAACGTTTCGGATACGTCTGTATCCTTTCGCAACACTTTCCGTAGTAATGCTCTTGACGACTGACGACGATCCAGTGTAAAGTACTCGCGTGTGTACGTCTGTATCCTTTGTCAACACTTTATGTAGTGATGATATTTACGACTCACGATATAAGTAGCCTGCAGGAACCTACCTGCAGCTTATGGCATTAAACGTGCTCAAGTGGTGAGCTTTAAAGTCAACGAGCCCGAAAGATGTTACGATAGGTGACAGAAAAACGTTTTAACAAACTAAAAAGAGAGAGAGAGAAATCATCATTCTTTCAGCCGACAAAGGTCGGGCGACATGTTTGTTGGACGTATGTACTTATCGAACTGGACAGCTACCAATAGATTCCATAACAAGCTTATCTGCATCATATCTCGTATTATATCGTAGTAATGCTAGAGCCTTACCACGAGATATACGAAATAGGATGCATTCTAACAACATAATTATATATGACCAATCGGCAACCCAAGACAAAGACAAAGACAAAACAAATATGAAGACACCAGAAGGTTTGTTATCATGTCGCATGTTAAACAGTTGTCTCCGAACACGTAGCCAGAATAATGAAATATTATCGAATATACACGGCTGTGAAACCATACTGCACAATTCGCAATGAGTTGGTCCACCTATACGACATACCATGCAAAAGGTTTATCGGCGAAACCGCGAGAGGATTCGGACAAGAAAGAGGCCGCAGTTATGAGGTCGAATAGTGTAACACTACAACAGTCACCGCATCGTGAAAGGCATCACTAACTAAAATGTATGACTAACCAGTTTCAAAACCAGACCATGTGTAGACTCTAACCATGTTACCGGATGGTGTAAGACAAATATAAACGGTGGATCTCTGAGGCTATCGAGATCAGAAGGAAAGGGACATCTAAGAAGAGCCGAGTTGAGATGCAATACGCTGACATGTATCATTCACATTTTCGATGATCTTTTATCATCGGGTCAACAATCGGGTCAGCAATCCCCAGACGATAAATCAACAGGAAAATGCAAGACTCCAAACTGGTCGTGAGACGTCATGATCATCACTACCAAAAGTGTTGACAAAGGATACAGATGTCACCGAAACATACCTACATTGGATGTATACATAGAACCTTTCATAAAATAAAGACTAGTCGTATCTGGATTCAACGATGTAACTTGGGATTTTTATAACTACATGTTGATGACCCTGACTGTAACTGTGTGGTTTATGCAGCCACTTGAGAACACTCAGTTGGAAGAACAATCAATACTCGTAATTATCTTTGGGAGAGGGTGTGTGTACCTTAATTTCCAATAAGCGTGTCTAATTATATCCCACGTGCACATACTTAATATACAATTTGGAAATTCCCTAAAGCATGCTGTGGATGATAATGAAGAGGTTTCTGTTATATCTTGAATTTTCGTATATACATACTGATCTTATATTTTATAACGTCAGTAGCAAAATCTTCGACGTATGTAATGGCATGGCACCATTTAGAATCAATTACAAGTTATAATGTCGACAATTAATTCTCACGATGCCTTACAATGTCGAAACTGATTATATTCAAGTCTAAGTAGTCAACTTTATTCGTGAAGTTACCCCCAAGAGGTTTCTATTACTAAATGCTACATGTAGGTGAACCAAGCTTAATCTTAAAAATCACTGTAGGTAGATAGCTAATTTAAAATAATATTTATTTTAGGGTGAGAACATTTTCAATGCGACATATATTAATATAAAACACGAATTACCATATATCTACAAGTACATCATATTAAATTGATAAGTTCATTTTTTTTGGATGCACTTGCACGAAGGCACTACACTAACAGATATATCTGTCATATCCAAGTTTGAAAAATGTGGGATACTTTGTGAAACTTCCTTTGATGTTTTTTTGTCTCTTGAATCTTTATCAATTTCCTTACCTTTGCTGAACCTTAAATCAAAATTTAAAAAATGACCTGAAGAAATGGAAAACCAGATCATTGCTCTGTTCCACATCATTTCATTTTCTTTATTGCCTTTGTCGAGGCCTTGTATTTATTACTGTGCAGTATACAACAGCACAATAACAACCTAGAGATATGAGATGTTTAGGAATTTGAATGTACTATTCCTTTTGGAACTATGATTGGAAAGACGCTCAGACTAATCGAAAACATTCATGATCACACTACTATTTTCGTTGTCGATTACTGTGATACTTTGGTACCTTAACCTATCTAAAAACAAATTAACAAATGATCATAATATAGATAGTGTTATTTTTGTTTAGAAATTCAATATGAATAAAATGATCGGTTTTAACCATAATAAGTCCATCGGCATTGTATTACCTACAACCCCGTTAATACAACACGCTCAGATTTATTGTCAGTCTACACTGCGAAAAGGTTGCTTGAATATTTACTCAACATTTTACACAACGTTGTTCAAGTATGCAGCAGCTCAACTGTTGAGTAAAAGTTGCCCAACACCGTTGGATAAAATGTTTTTTTTTACCAACAGTTGAACAATTCTAGTTATTCAAAAGTTGGGCGATTAACAGTTGTTCAAGTATGCAACAGCTCAACTGTTGAGCATTTTTTTAACCATTAGTTGAGTGTTTTATTGTTTATTTGTTGGGCTTTTGTTTAGTGATCTATTGGGTATTTTAATACCTATTTACTGTTCAATTCTCCTGGTCCAGATGTCTCAGGAGATGTCAAAGGATCAGTACTTCGAGGGTCTGCATTATAACATGTTGTCCCGGCTAACCTTTGTGTCTTAAGTCATGGTCTTGATTCATTGATAACAAACTTGATTTAGAATTGAACACCCCAACTGTCGAAATAGAAGCGCTTCTCTAAATATAATCTCATACAGGCTCGTACGCAGGATTTTGTAAAGGGGGGTGTTTTAGAAATCGTGTCCCGGGGGGAGCTCGAGGGGGGTATCTCCCCTCGACGCCAGAAGTTTTTTGAAATTCACGGTTGAAAAGAACGCATTTCCTTGCATATTTTTGAACACTCATTGCAGGTTTTTTTTCTTATTTCAACGTTGCAATTTCTCATTTTTTCGAGTTTACACCTTTTTTTTGCCCGATTTAGCTACATTTTGACTCTAAACAAGCTTTGTACCAAAGAATATTGCATTTTGGGAAGACATATGCGCGCGTAGCGGGCGAACAAATTTCATCTGTGTACTTTGACCATGATTCCTTTGGTCAAATGAACCGACAGTGCCAATCTCAACCGACACGACGTCAATTGGTGGGGCGGTCGCCCCCTTCGCCCCCTCCTCTGGCTACGCGCACTGTGACACGGGTTATTCTCCCCTTCAAGTTTAACAGACTGACAGAAAAAAGCATCGATGCCTACCTAATAATCTCTTCAATTTAGTTTCTTTTAGTTTATCTATATTTCTCTTTTCATTTTTATCCTGTCTTTTCCCTTCATATTCTCTTATTTTTCTTTTCACCCGGCTTGGAGGGGGTGTTTAATACACGTGGTTAACCCTTTGAACCCTAGCTGTTCTCGCCTGTTTGTAACCCTCAAGAAAAGGGAACAGAACATTTTCGACTTTACATTTATTTGTGCTATGATTGAGGTGTATTTCTGCTTTTAATTAAACAAGCTCCTACTCCCAAACTATTCCATTTTTGAGACATATCCGCGCGTAGCGCGCGATTTTTTTTCGTTTGTGTACTTTAAACCATCATAATTCCATGATTCCTCTTGTCAAATGAACGGACAATGCCAATCTCAACCGACATACAGTCAATATTGGAGGGGCAACCCCCCGTGACCCCCTCTGGTTACGCCACTGCCTCTCCCCTCCGTTGTCCGGGCCCCGCTCTTCCTTTCTCTTTTTCCTTCTGCTTTCCCTTCTCTTTTCCTATCCTTTCCCTTCTCTTTTTCCTCTCTTTTCCCTTCTCTCTCCTTTCCCCTTTTTTATTTTTTTAGAACAGACCCAAGGGGGGTGTTTCACACCCAAAACACCGCCCCCACCCTGCGTACGCGCCTGATCTCATATACAAAATGTATAAGCGTTATCGATTAGTTGTACAGAAAGATGTGTTCAATATTCACAACAAGTCAATCCACCATTAATTTGACAGAACTTTTAAGTTCTGTCAAATTAATGGTGGATTGACTTGACTCCCAAAACGTCATTTTCCATGTATGATGACGTTAGTGTTTCCCCCAATATATACCTAATGCTACCAACACGTTACTGAGTACCCCTATGGAAATCCTGAAAGCGTATCTGATTTCCCTTGCTAACATACTTTACGGGAACGTATGAGGTACCAAGAGCTACGATAACATTCCTTTAACCGCATTTGAACTTTTTGAGGGCGATGACAGCATACCTTAGATTGTCAATCAGATTGCTTTATTCTGCTTTTATAATAACGCACGTAGTATGCATCGATCGACAATCAGTCTTTGAATGTACAAATTGTAAGTCTTAATTATAGTTGAGAAACTAGTTCATAGTTCGACATGCGTGGGAAGATTCTGTAACATGAGTTTAATTAGAAGCTTTTGGTTTTGGTCACACATAAAACTATTTTTTCAAGGAAATTAATTGCACATACAATCAAGAATAATCAGACATTGTTTAACGACATAATGACAGGCTAAGATATTAATAATTGTTCCATGAACATGTGTCCCGCGTTGTCTAGCCAAAACAGTTTTGCCACGTTATATTTAGCATTGAATTATGTAGCCAAATTGGGCCTATAATTGAAACTAAAATCTAAATCTAGAAATGTGAACATTTTTATTTTATAAAATCTGAAATACTAAGCACTAATTTTTATAACAAATTGAAGTTCAAAGCTAGAAATTCTTATACAACCACGCTAAAACATGCTAAAACATTACAATTTGGGTGTTGGGAGTTGTTTCAACCAATTGGCAGACCTACATGTACCGTCCATGGACTACATGGTGGAAATGCTGGGAACTTGCTTGCGGGATTCCTCGCTTTACCCAGGGACAGTTCTTGACCAAAATGCACGAGGGTGTTGCCAGTTTAAAGTAAGTCCACATTGGACTCATTTTTTTGAACTTTTTAATTTACAAAATCTGAAACATCACTAGTTTCTATAACAAATTGAAGTTTAAAGTATAATTTATATTATATACAAATGATAAACTAACATTTTGGGCTTGCTGCTCGACCCAAAATATTATCGATAAATCATGAATACAAATAAAAACTACATTAATTTAGTTTCACAGGGACCCCGCCCCCCCCTCCCGCCCCCGCCCCCCATAAGTTTAGCCGAGTAGAAACGGCCTAGAGTTGGTTACCCCAAACGCTGCAGGCGGTGTAATAACTTAGAGAGATGCTTGAAACTCAGATGATTTATTACCCTGGATATTGCCATAATTCCGCGGTTACAAATGTTTAGATATATACAGGCGATGGAACCGTAATGGGATATAATTATTTACCTTGCTAGTTGCTATTCCCTTCTTACACTTTGTTTTTGCTCTCAAAATTACATTATTAGTAATTTACGCTGCAGTTAAGGTATTAGTAATATCGAGGTAGCTTACTTCTCTAGTAAGTCAAGCCAATTTGGTGCACTCGGCCGTATTTAAACTTTATAGTTAAGTATTACGCACTCTTGCATATTATCTGTTAGTGCTCCCAACAGCTATAATCTTATATAGAAATATTACGCTCTAATGAGCGTTTGATACGGCTCAATATGAATAATAATTATCTCGGGACTTAGTGCTTATCTTTATTTAATTATATAGTGTGAAATAATTTTAGGGTAATATCCCACCTGCAAAATGACTTTCTACAATTTTAAGGC